>JAJEJO010003776.1:59204-82529 GCA_020662805.1 Glaucomys volans | reverse complement strand
GTCTGTAAAATATGGCTTCCCTTTTCACCTCCACTAATGTCTTGAAATGTGAGAAATTTTAACAATCCTCATTCTCTAGGATTTCCCATTTTCTCAGAGTACCAATCACACTCTTGAAATTCACTTGGCTTTCAAATTATTGTTTTACTGTTTCTGTTGTATTTCTTCCAAGTCAGTTCCATTTCCTTTTTAAATTTTCTTACTCATTCTACTATTTCAAATGTGAAAATCCCTTCTTAAGTTAATGGTTTCATTAAATGATTTCATGTCTTAGGCTTTCTTAGAGAAACTAATTAGGAAAGTGAACAAATCTTCTTTTTTTCCTACCTGTTGAATGCCTTTTATAGTTTGGATGTGAGGTATCCCCCCAAAACTCACCATGTGAGACAATGCAAGAAGCTTCAGAGATGAAATGATTGGGTAACAAGAGCCTTAACCCAATCAGTGAATTAATTTAATGATGGGATTAATAGAATGGTAACTGAAGGTAGGTGGGGTGTGGCTGGAAGAGGTGAGGCATTGGGGAAGTGGCTTTGTTTGTATATATTTTCTATCTGACAAGTGGAGTCTCTCTCTCTCTCTGCTTCCCAATCATTTTGTGAGCTGGTTCCCTCTGCCACACTCTTCTACCATGATGTTCTGCCTCCTCTGGAGCCTGAAGGAATGGTCTTGTCCCTCTATGGACAAGACCTCTGACACTGTGAGCTCTCAAACTTTTCCTACTCTACAATTGTTCGGGTCAGGTCCTTTAGTCACAGCAACGAAAAAGCTGACTGAAACTGCACTCAGATAATCACATCAAAACTATCAGCATCATCACTATCTTTGGGTTTCAGTGCTCCTTTGCATCTACTCTTGGTAGGGAGCTCTCCTTATTTCTTCCTTAGTCTGATGCCTTCCCTTCAAACCTGTTCATTTTCACCTTCTGTTCTGACACTCCTTTATAAACCCTGAACTTTTTTTTTTTTTCCCCCTGTGGTGTTGGGGCTTGAACCCAGGGCCTTGTGCATGTGAGGCAAGCACTCTACCAACTGAGCTATATCCCCAGCCCTAAACCCTGAACTCTTAACACACTGATTTTCTTAATGTTTTTGAACAGGACATGCTAGCATTTCTTAAGATCCTATGACTTAGGCTATTGCATAGGTAAGAGTAGCCTCCCATTCTTTTCAGTCTAGCAAATTTCTGAATTTCTATCCTAGTTTATTCAGGATTCTATACCAAGAAAATTTATACTTATAAGTTTATAAACAATATAAACTTATTTCTTAGAGTTCAGGCATCTGGGAAGTAAAGATAACACTAGTTGATTCAGCTCCTGATTAGGTCCTAGTGTCTTCCCTTTCTCCTTAAGTGGCCGAAATGGTGAGGCTCTCTCAAGCCTCATTTATAAGAGCCTTAATCCCAGCCATGACATTGAGCCTTATGATGTAATCACTTTAAGAAGGGCCAACTCATAACACTATCACACTAGGTATTAGGTTCCAACCTATGAATTTGAGAAGAACATCAAGATTGACTATAGCTATGTCTTCTAGTACTTAATATTTTTTGTTTGGAATTAATAGCCAGAATAGTGTGTGCATATGTGTGATACAGAAGATTTTGATAAATTTCAATAAGCTTTGTTAAAGTTTCTTTAATTATTTAGCATACTTTAATGAGAAATCTATGAAATAGCTGAACACTTGTAATTTAGTTATCAACATTTGTCATCTTTTACTTATTGGAAAACAAATATTTAAAACTTGTGGTCTAATTTCTAAATATTGAAGTAGCAGAAATGAAAGTGTGGTTCCAGATATCTTTGTTTGCTTGAGGATTTTGACTAATTCTAAACTAAATTTAAATTAAGTTGAGCATCATGCCATCGATTTACTTTCTGAAAGCAGGCAATAAAAGTTCTTGATTTTATTTTCTGTAAAGGCATATATTGAATGTTCCTTTAGAGTGTATCAAATTGATAAAGATGTTTAGATTCTGAAAATAAGACACTTATAATGTTGAAGTACTTTGAATTAATATACATGTATGGAATTTTGAGAAATGGAAAAATTTGTAGGAAAGAACAATGATCACTGTAGCTATTGTTTAGTGTTTTCTGTTTGTGTATATTCATCAATTAGCCACATGCAATGGTATAAATCACTGATCAGGACCATGACTGAAATGGTGGAACAATCTGGACTCTTTCTTGTTTTTATAAACAGTGCCTTTGGAACACAGCCTTACTCATTTGCAAATATATTATCTAGTGTTATTTTTGGCTATAGTGACCAAGTTGAGTAATTGCTGTAGAACTGAATGGTCTGCAAATATATGATTTTACTGCTTACCTATATGCTAGAGGAGTAAAAGATTTGTAAGCTTTGATGATGACAATATACATTTTTTTCTTTTGGGAAGATGTCAAAGTCATTCATTTATTTTAAGGATTGATTTATATGACAAATTTCTATAATTCTGTAGGGAAATAATGGGGACCAACCATTTTTTTTTAAATTTCCAAACCTTTTTTCTTTCCTAGCCAATTTTTTTCCAGCTCTGAGTTTATTTCTGTGAATTACTTTCAATGAATGTCCCACAATAGCATTTATCAAAAACTTTATCTGCTCCAAATGTACCCTCTATTTCCCTTTCGAATGTATTGCCCTTTCAATTTCTGTCTTTGTACCTACTCCTGCTCTCAGAATTTGAATATTCTTGTCATTTTCATACAAAATAACCACCATGATGTAATCACTTTAAGAAGGGCCAACTCATAACACTATCACACTAGGTATTAGGTTCCAACCTATGAATTTGAAGGTTCACTAAAATCACAATCCTCTTTATCTCTTTCATCCTCATTAATAATCTTTTCTAAAAAACATTGACAACATCCAATTGTTCATCAACTAAGGAGTCCATGATTCATGTTTACCACACATTTGGGCAAATGTTTTATACTAAGTTGTTTGAATCTGTTTAATTCTCTTATCACCCCACCAGTATAAAAGTCTACTTTCCATCTTAATTTTGCCTAACCTTTTTATAATAGTTTCTATTCAATCATTTCTCCCAGATTGGTTTTTGACTCTTCATTTAGATTGTCTTAACAAAAATATTAATATGATCATATTGGTTTCAGGTTAAGGTTTTTCCATTAAGGTTACAGGGACAAAAGAGTAAACTCCTCAAAAATTTCTACTGGAAGCTTTAAAATACCTGTATCTTCCATCTCGCTCTGTCTTTATTAGAGCATTTTGCTGGTTTATATTCAAATTTCCACATGCCTTTGTTACTGAATCTATGATTTTTCTCTCACATTTGAGTTCTTCAAAAGATCTTTCATTGGGTAAACCTTTTTAAGGGTGATCCTTGCATTTTAAATTTCCTTTTAATAATTAAATGTATTCTGCACATATTTCCACTTAAAATATAATGGTATGGGGCTGGGGATATAGCTCAGCGGGTTGAGTGCCTGCCTAGCAAGCACAAGGCCCTGGGTTCAATCCCCAGCACCGTCCAAAAAAATAAATAAATAAAATATAATGGTATGAAATCTATATTTACTGATTGAGTTCGTATAAGGGTTTATTGACTTCAGATAAATTTGCTAATAACTCGGCCAATAATTCATCTGACAGTTACTTTATCTGTCTTGACCATACTGCTTTTATTTCTTATTTTTAAAATGTTTTTAATTTGTTTCCACATTGAACTCTTGGTTGAAGATAGAAAGTATGAACAATGATTTTGTTGAATTACAACAAGCTAATAGTAGATCTTCAAGCAGGCAAGATGACTTTGGTTGCATCTGTGTTTCACTTACACTGAAACTATGAATATCACATCAAAATGTTTCAACATTTAAAACGTTTCAATGCTAAAAACAGAAAAAACAGCAGTAATTATTTGTAAAATTGCTTTTTTATATTTCTTGGGCATAAAATATGTACAACCATGAAATATAAATGTGATATTTTGCTTTTAAGTAGCAATCTGACATCCTCTCTATCTCATTAGAGCAGCAAAATACAAACATTAAGACAAAAAACCCATTTATGTTAGCCCCCAAATTCAAGAAACCCAAGCTACTGTTTATTAAAGTATTTTATCTGTATTAGATGAATATAATTGCATTTCAATCTACATTTTAGTGAACGTTCAATTCTTTGCCCCTCCAAAATAATTCACATACAACATAATATTCATTCATCTCGTATTTTTACATTTTCCTTGGCTAATTATTTAAAGTCAATGGTATGCTTTGCTTTTGTTCAAATGCCTAAAATTGTCTATAAAAAATATTTATCAGTGGGTTGTTTCAAATTGCTATAAAAGATTTTATTAAACCATTCAAAATACAAGCCTAATATAAAAAATTTGTCATAATTTATAATGTATCACCTAAAAATGACAAGAATTCCTAAATTCCTAGGAGGATTAATATATTTATACTGTACTATTAAAGAAGTCCTCCAGCCAAAATAAGAAATACTGTGTAACTCCAAAGAACCATGTTTTCTCATGCCTTAGGGCTCTCAGTGATTATATTCCTTCTTCTTTGAAAACTCTCCTCTCTCCTGCTTTCAGACTTTACCCACATGATTTCTACTTACTTAGTCAAAGAGCAAATATCGCCCCCTTCAAGCTTTCCTTGGTTCAACTCATCTTGTTAGGTCAGTATGTATTTGCCCTTAAGCACCTTAAAGTCACTTTTAAAATATGCAGGCATCTATAAGTCGCCCATATGATTTTCTGGAAGAATGTAGGCACCAAGAGTTCAAAAACCTTACTCTTCTCTTACTTACCACTTGCTATCATTTTCTGCTTGCATGAATATATAAATAGCCTCCTAATTTGTTTTCTTCTATTTCAGTTTGTCCTCCACAAATTCTTTCTCTAGTGCCCATTAAAGTTACCTACCAAAATGCTAACTGTTCAGTCAATGCATTCAACTTACATTCAGTGCAACATCTCATTCTGTTTTTTCACAAATGATGGGGTATTTAATTATGGGACAGATTCTGAATTCATACTGGCAAGCATTCCGAATCTATGGACAAGAGTGTGACCTGTGTCATATTCCGATAACTCAGAAAATTAAAGAATAAAATCTTTCCTGAATGATGCTAAATGCCCTTAATTTCTTACCTGTAACTGATTGTCACGTGTCACTACACAATTTTTTGTAGTGTTTCAAAAATCCCATTCACATTCATGTTTAACTTTTTCTAATTTTTAAAATTTTTTTGAGAATGCATTTTTTATTTCCAAATTAAGAGCAAATGTAAGCAAAGTGTGCCAACAGTTTCAAATTCATTTGCACATAAGAAAGTTTCCA
Organism: Glaucomys volans; assembly: GCA_020662805.1. NCBI lineage: Eukaryota > Metazoa > Chordata > Mammalia > Rodentia > Sciuridae > Glaucomys > Glaucomys volans. The sequence continues at coordinate 77,200 of JAJEJO010003776.1, read as the reverse complement.
AAATAGAAAGATCATGGAGAATGCACTATGCAGATATTGTGTTTTTATAAAAGTTTTGTGAATGCCTGCAATACCAAATGGTGTCACCTTTTTGTCATGCATAGTTTTCCTTATTACATGAAATTAGAAATAATTTACTTTCCAGAATGAATATCTGATATGTTGAGCTATTTTTAAAATTCTTTTGCACCCACGACATTATGTAAACTTCATTTGCTTTCATGTATCTGGCCCCAAGAAAATAAGTGTTCAATTAATTCAAGAACTGGGTTTTATTCATTTATAGGTAAAGCAAATATTCTAACAGTTATTATTTGAAGGTGTTTGGCTATCTCAATTATATTCTCTGAGAATAAGTTTATTCATTTGTAAACTGAAGATAGTAGATAATCAGGGTACCTAACATTAATCATCCATTGAAGGATTATCATGCATAGAACTCAGTGATGAAGGCTTTATTTGTTCCAGAGTGTTCTATAGGTGCATGTGATCATCCTTGTAATATTACTTTGGGTGCTGATCATAAGATCTCAAGTCAAATATCTCAGTATTAGGGCTGCTCATATAGTGTAGAATGCTTGCCTAGGCATGTCTGAGGTCCTGAGTTCTATTCCCAGCATCACAAAACAATAAAAATATTAAAAATTAAAAAAATTCTTCAGACTAGAATTCCTCAGATTTTGGTCATAACCACCTTATAAATTTTACTTTACTATTTGCCTCTTATTGTGCTCATTTTGCAAATGAAGATAAAAAATAACATCTATCTTGTAGGGATGTGATGTAGATAAATTTGTAACACATATAAATCAGTTCTTGCATATTAAATAGTAAATATCACAAATTTTGTGATTACAAAATATTCATCATGCGAAAATTTATATTCTCTTGAAGAAAGTTAGTGCATTTCTACTAAAGTGATTTAAAAGAGGTAATATTAAAGGCAATTGTCTATGTGTTTTTCCTTTCTGAATAAAACATGGTTACCTTTGTCTGCACTGTTTGTCTTTATTCCAGTCTGTCTGTCAAGGATTTTGTATCAAAAATGCCCCCCCCCTTTTTTTTTTTTTTTCAAGATAGAGATAGCGTCCACCAGAGGAAAAACAGCAGGTCTAATTACTGTCAAGCATGGAAAAGGTAGTGTCTTCCTCTACATCAGACAGATACATGGTCCATTATGCAAAAAGTTAAGTTCTAGTGGGGTACAGTGGCCCACAATTTTATCCAGCTTCTTGGGAGATTGAGACATGAGAATCACAAGTTTGATGCCAGTCTGGACAATTTAGAAAGACCCAGTCTTAAATAAAATAAACATGACTGGGAGCATAGCTCAGTAGTAGAGCATTTGCCTAGAATATATAAGATCATGGGTTCAAAAGGAAATGCTGCAAAAAATAAATGGATTTCTTCTGGGGTTTCTCACCTATAATGCAACTCATAGTTCTGGAGTCTGGGGAATGGGCAGAAGAGATAATTTTCTCACTACAGTTATTTTCTGGATGTAATAAATAATCTATTACTTCTAACCTAGAAGTTTCATGCCTCCTCCCATCATGCATGAAACCATAACAAGCCAACATGCTAACTTTCAAGTAGGTGAAGTCTCATATCTTTCAAAGTCTTAGCGAATTTTGACAAAATAATCAATGAAAGCCTACATTTCTAAAAGGAAAGATGAAAGTCTTGGGATGAATTAATAGAACATGAGGAAAGAAAACAGTTAATAAATATTAAATACATGATATATAGTAAATATGTCCACCAAATTGTATGGTCTACTACCACAAATGAGTGTATTACCCTCTTACTTGTTAATGAGGAATAACTTTGAAGGCCATTACAATAATTTGGAATTATTTTTATAGACCATAGCAGGGGTGTGGGTTTAGATAGTTGTTGGAATAGTTCCTGCTTATTGCAGGGAAATTGGAATACTATGGACTATGGAAACCGGTTGCCAGTGTGGTAAATTGTGCAGGTTTACAGCACCAAAATAGACAATTAGTAAGGTTTTTTTCTGAGGCTCAGAAATTTCCATCTTCTTTCAGTCAACACTAAGATGCATGACTATGAAAAGCATGTAATAAGGAAAATGTATGTTTTTTTTTGTGGAAAAACTAGGCAATTTATTATTTTTTTTAAACAATATGGTTGGTTAAATAGGCGGAGAGATTACGGAGCAGGGCATGTGATTCTTGTTAAGGAGGAATGGGAACAGCTGGGTTGTACTTAGGCTTAGTTCCTGCTTCACTCTGTCATGACAACTTTAGACCACTAAGGTCCCCCTATTTATATACTGTAACAAAAGCCAGATATATTGGGTTCTGGCCACTGAAATAGGGATTTGGTTGTATAGAAGTGATTTTCCTGAAACAAAAACTTCTGCAGGAAGTCATTAAAGGAAATTGATTTGTATTAGGCCCTTACTGTTCTAGATTAGGTTTATAATTCTGATAGAGGTAAACCACGAGAGAATGAGAAAGATTAAAAAGCCAGAGTGAGTTGGGGAAGGATGTAACTCTGCACTGTTAGTAAAAAATTGTCTTCAGCTCAGTTCAGGCTATCAGAAGATGCCACACATAGAGAGGCTTAACCAAAATAAATTTGTATTCTTATGGTTCTGGAGACAATGTAGTCCATATCAAAGTACCAGAAGATGTGCTTCCTGGTAAAGGTTCTCTTGCAAACTTGGAGATGGCCACCTTCTCACTCATGTAGAATTTCCTTGGTGCTTGTGCATGGAGACACAGAACAAACCCTGGACTTCTCAATTTTTTTAAGCTTTATTTGACTTCTCATTTTTAAAGGACACAAATTCCATTAGATTGAGGCTCTGTCCTTATGATATTATTTGGACTTAATTCATTCCTTAGGCTTCCCATCTCTAAATGTAGCCACATTAAGGATTATAAATTCAACATACAAGTTTTAAGGGTATACAAACATTCAGTCAATAATATTGACTAAAAGAATTCTGCATAAATTCTTGTGATCAGCCCAATATCTTGGAAAAATTATTGTAGCTTTTAAATTGAAATGAGTTAAAAATGTTGGAGATGTTATTGTGAACATGGGACAAAGAAATCCTCCTTTCAAAAAAATTATAAGTGTACAGGACCAGCCAAAGGCAGCCAAAACTTCAATTGAGTACTGGCAGTTGCTGGTAGAAGCAAAATTAGATGTATTTGCTTAATTATACAAAATTACTTATCTCTTTCCCCCTTTCATCCTTCTTAACATGAGGAATGTTGCTATAAGAATAAATATAATCAAAGGTAGACTCAAGATCCCCCTGCCCATAAGTTTATTCAAAGTCATATATTGACTCTGCATATTTTGGAGAACTTCAGGGAGGAACAAAACACAAAATTTTGTTGCTATATTGTATATAGTCCCATAAGTAGCCATTTTCTTCCCTTGCTGGTAATGAAGATGACTCAATTCAAGAGATGAAGTTTGGAGAAATTTCACAGTGGGGAACTAATATAATCTTATAAGTGTAATCCTTTTTTAAAATTGTGTTGTGACATTCATTGCTGACTTATAACTGGTGTTTATGGTATAAAGGCACATATAATCCAGAAGAGGTTATCTCAGTAAGAAAAAAACCCATGTAAAGATATTATATTGAGAATGTATGTTTGAAATGCTTCCTGAATATCACTGTTATTTTCTCTCTTTCAGTAGATCAGAATTAAGTACTATTACCCCAAATCCCACTACCTTTGCTTATCCAAGTTGCTTTCCTTAGGGATATCTGACTAATTTAAATGAATATGATGGACATTTTCTTTATAACAGATTCATTCAATTAAAAATGTTTGTTTTAAATATGTACTTTACTACTTCAAGTGATCAAAAATGCTACTTCATACATTGAAGACATTAGGTCATCCTAAACTCATTGGTCAGTGACATTATGGATGAAACAAATTGTCCCAGACTTCTACTTGGCTTTGAAAGGTGTACTCTGTGCAATAACTAATTCATCCTGCTCTACCTGAATTTAATTAACTGACCTTTCCCACAAGTGGGAATGTCCATAAAAAGCTTAAGGAGGAATTCACCTGGTTTGGTAAGGTAGACACTCATGGTTTGTGATATGTTTTCAATTGGCCACAGGTCCTAAATTAGACATAATTAGGTTAAAATTACAGATTGGTTTCCTCTTATTTTGGGGAATATTATTGGTAGTAAATTTAATTAAAGATCTTATGTGACAAGTTGAATGAGTTTGGTTCCATACTCTATAAAATCAATCATATACACTAATGTCATTGTGGGAAAATTTACTAGAAATCATGTGGAAATAAGAGGTTGATATTGATAGGCAATGATTCTCCATGGGCCTCTTATGCTTCTGCACACTTGCAAGTCAAGGCAATAACTTATTGTGCACAGTACTTTCTTTTCAATGATGGGTATAAAGAAAAGATGCCCTGGTAAAATACAAGTAGTGTCTCCTTACAGATAAAATGGCAGACTTTCTCATTGCCCACTATGATAAAGATAATATCTCCTTTTGGTGCAAACATTAGGTAAACTTTGTGTCTGGCATAATATAATTTGTTTCCTTAAAAGAGGGATTCTTCACTTGTAATACAATGCAATGATTGTGTGGACATCACATGTTTCTCTGTGTTTCACTCTATGAGAAATCAGCCACAGAAAACCAGTTAAAATTCTTATATTCTGGCTAATGGTATTTCTGCAAGTAATATAATATCTTCAATCTCTTGATTCAGGATACTGGGGTCTTCTGCCAGTTCACACATAACTAAGACTAGCAGGTTAGCTGTTAAAAAGGAACAAATCTATCAACCATGACCATTTTTGAAATTTAAAGATTTGAACTAAATCTCTTCTCTTGTTAAAATTATATGACAGTGACTATCAACACATAATTTCAAAATAGATTGCTTAAATTTCAGTTGAGGTATTAATTTTGTAATGTGGATGAAATTTTACCTTCATTTTTGAATTAAGTTCTGAAGCAGGAAGGATTCTAAGATGTCCCAGGGTCCCTGTGAAATCTGTCACTTGATATATACATACATAGTGTTTATCCCCTCATTGTGTTTGTGAGAGACTTATAATGGGTCTTTTTATTCTTTCCTATTATATTTAAGCATTCTAATTTAATAATAAATTTGTATAAATACATGCATATGTGCTGGGGGAGTGGGTAGAAGGCTAAATCAAGCTATTTAATATATGCATTATCTCATATACTTGTCATATTTTGTGATGGACAGACTTAAAATCTACCATTAGCATTTTTCAAATGTAAAATGAATTATTAACTGTAGTTACCTTGTGGTAAAACGTTGATTTTATTTCCCCTGTGAAACTGAATTTTGTTGTTGTTGTTGTTAAGAGTCTCTTAAACTTCTGCATTCCCTCTCTTCTTGTTACCACCATTTTACTATTTTTGAGTTCATCTATTGTATGTTCCATACATAAGTGAGATCATATAATGTTTGTCATTCTGGGTCTAGCTTTCTTCCTTAACATAATGTTCTCCAGATTCATCCATGTTGTTATGCATGACAAATTTCCTTTTTTCTTAAAGCTGAGAAATATTCCATTGTGTATATCCTTTCTTTATTTGTCCATGGAAACTGATATCATATCTTGACTTCTATAAGTAATACTTAAGCAATCATGGAAGTGCAGATACCTCATCAAAACACTACTTAATTTCCTTTTGAATATATACCCAGTTTTGGGATTTTGGGATTGTTTTCCATAATGGCAGTTTTAATTTGCAATCCCACCAGTAGGGGGCAAGGGTTTTCATGTCAACGCTTTTAGGTTTTTGGTAATAGCCAACCTGATGGGTGTGAAATGATATCTCACTGTGGTTTCAACTTACAGTAAGCATTTTTTAAATAAATTTTTGAACACTTGTCTTCCTTTAAGAATTATTTATTCATATTGTTGGCCCATTTTAGTTTTTTTTTTTTTCTTTTCTTACTGTTGAGTTGTTTTAGTTCCTTATGTTTGGATATTGTCCCCTCATTCAGATGTTTAGCTTGCAAGTAATTTTTCTCACACCAGAGGCTGTCTCAGTATTCTGCTGATCATTTCCCATACTGTGCAGATGTTTTTCATATTTCTCATCCCTTTTGCCCATTTTTGCTTTGGTTGCCTGTTCTTTGGGGCTATGTCCAAATTAAAAAAAAAAAAAAAATCATTGCCCAGATCAATACCATGCAGATTTCCCCCTATGTTTAATCCATCCTTCTTTCAAAATTTATGACAAAGTTATAGTTAACAAAACAACATGACTCTGATGTAACAATAAGCACATAGAGCAACAGAACAAGAAACAAAGCCCAGGAATAAATCCATGCATTTAGGGTCAATTGATTCTTGACAAATATGCCAGAAACACATAATGGGACAAAGCCTTTTCAATAAATGCTGCTGAGAAAGTCAGAGAACAACATGCACCAGAGTGCAATTAGGCCCGCATCTCTCATACAAAAATAGATACCTTGAATACAAAGCCCGAAATTCTAATATACAATTCACACACATCACTAACACGCTGTCTTTACATTAAACAGAGATCCTCTTGGGTGGGCCTGACCTACTCTGATGATCCATTTTGAAGATAACCTGGAGATTCGAAAAATAAATCAGGCAGAGTGATTCAGAGCAGAGGCCGGTATTTTCACTTCGGGATGGTAGAGGAAAAGCAAACAACCTTGGTGGAAAATATCTGTGGAGAGGGAAAGCCTTGAGCTCCTGAAGGGCTCTGTCCTACACCTGCCGAGAACAACATTTAGTCAACATTTGAACGAGACTCTGCCTTTGAGATGAGAACCACAGCACAGCCCTCCTCCTGATTTTAGTCAATTGTATTCCTAAGCTGAGCATACAGCTCAGGCACGCCTGGACTTCTGGCTTTTAGAAACTGTAAGAAAATACTTTAAAATTTTAAGCTCCTAAATTTGTGTAGTTTGTAGCAGAACATAGAAAACAAGTGTTTTTCTCTCACACCCTCAAATCTAGTTAAAAACTATTTGCCTTATAAGTAAGTTCCCTGGGAGGATGAAAGGAGTAAATGTACACTAAAATGATGTCAAAAGTGCCTAGAACACTCTTAGACCTAAATAAAGACTGGGTCCTATGATTACATGGTAGCTTTAAGCTTGCTAACATTTGATTTATGTCCAAATAATTATCAATGGGGGCACCAGGCTATACCAGTTTTCAATTATATAAGACAATGATTATAACTACTTTAAATCATTTATATTCTACTCTGAAGGCATGTAGCTACATGGGAGCCCTTGAGCAGAAAAACTTATTTTTGCTTCTTGCAAGCTTTCTGGAACCCTCCACAGCAAGCACATGCTGAACATGGCCCGATACAAACTGTGAAGTAGGAGAAGCTGCTCCTTTAGTTTCCAAACCTCCGCATTCACATCCCCACATTTGTAGGCTTTTTTTATATAGCTACATTCCCACGCATTTGCATAATTTTAAATACATTCACAAGTGTGACAAATATATAGATATTTTTATTACAATCTAATTCAGTTCTTTGAATTTTAAAATCAGACTTTCACGTCCTATAGCTTTGACAACTCTCCTAGTTTACTTCATCCTACCCAACACCATGTATTTACCAACAAACATAAACACCTAATATACATCCTGCTACACACACACACACACACACAAAATCACATTGTCTTGTTTGTTATGGTTTTACACACTTCTGTTCCAACAAGAAATATATTTTATGAAAATACAATTATATACACACATATGTATGAACATGAATTTTTGTACATATAAAACACACATGTATATGTATTTTTTTTTTTCTCATAAACAAAACTGTGGAAATACCTTTGTGTCTATCTACCCTCTATAGTCCATTTTTAATGACCATTTCTTCCCCCTAAAGGAGTATATCATGCTTCTCATGACTGGTCTCTTAGGTTACATAACAGGAAGAGTCAAGAAGGGCAAGGTGAATAGGAAGCTCATATGGAGACCTGTGGGTTATACTTTCAACAAGCTAACGGTATGTTACTACCTTTGAGTGGTAGAGTTACTACCTTCAGAAGAGCATCAGGAGTTTTACTCCAAAAACATGTGTGCACTTTACTTCTTCAGACAGCAATCATGGAAGCCATTAATTGTGTGGCCCTCATGGTTATGTTGAATCTTGGAATCTCGTGACCCACCAGTGACTCTGACCTGTGCATATAGTCACTTTTTGAAATTGAGTCATGCTTTTCTCCAAGCATCAGTCTCTGATACAGAGGTCTAGTCATACTATCTTCCTTACTTTAGGATTCCCAGCCTCCTAGGTCATTCACCCTCAGCAATAATCAGACCCTCAAATCTTCTCAGATAAGATTTCATTCTTTCACAGCTCCTTCTCTGTAAATCTTTCAAGATAGTTACTGGATCCCACTACTTACCGTTTAGAATATTTTTTATAATGCCAGACTCTTCTCTGAAGGCATATCTATTGCTCAGATGGAACATTGTTCATTTTCTCTGCAGCATTTTCAAATAACAGTGAATGGACAATATGTGCCACATATTATTTTCGTAAGTTTACATGTATTAGAGAACCTATTCTTCACAACAATTTTATGAGATAGGTAGTACTCTTATCTCCAAATTATGTATAAACAATCTGAAGCATAATAAGTTTACTTAAAAGTAATGCCTGTGGTGAGATTCAGTTGCAAACCCAGGCAGTATGTCCACAATACTCTACTCATCATTGCTTTGACACACTTTAACAAAACTTTAAGCTCCTTAGCATCAACTCTCAGTGCCTTCTGTGTGTGCACATGGTTAGGCTTTCTTAATCTGGGGTGGACTAGGATCAACGTATTGGCAGAAATACTCCCCAGTGTTAAGGACTTCATGTGATACAGTGAATTGTCCACTTTTTGTGTAAGGACCAATGGCTCAATTTGTGCATTCAAACTATTCCAAATTCCATTACAATTGGTAAAAGTAAGTTCACTGGTCAGGAATTTGAAAGAACAGCACAGGAAAACTGGTGAAAGAGATCTGGAGTAAAGATAGAACTTTCTTTGTAGACATCTGTGAGCTTATTTTTTCAACCAGTGTGGTGCTTTTTCAAAGGGCCCATATACACAAAGCAGTTACCATGGCAGGTTTAGAGGTGATATATGACTGAAATGTATCATTTTCGTTACTGAAATTGATCTGACAGTGGCTACGTGCTAAATGATCAACCTACCACTAAAAAAAATCAAAACTGAGTTTTATGTATGAATTTAGCAGATTTTTGCTGGTGCAAGAATCAGCAAACTTTTCTGTAAATAGATAGTAAATATCTTAGGCTTTGTGAGATGAATTATCTCTGTGAGGCTACTGCACGCTATTACTATCATACAAAGACTGCCATAGGCAGTATGAAAATTAATGTGTTTAGCTATGATCCAGTAAAATTTAGTTCCAAAAAGCAGAAACAGTGCCTGACCCAAGTGCTATGGTTTGCAAATCCTGCCCTAATTGTATCACTCAGCAGCCTGGTGCCAAGCTGATTATTTTGTGCCTGCCTATTATCTGCTTTACTTCAGGGAAAAAGGACAGCTAAATCTTGTACAGATTTTTCTCTTCTCCTAAACCTCACATGCATTGACACCACCCTTTGTAGCACTGCTGAGGTATTTAAGTCAACATCATTTTTAAAAATTACCAACTTAGAGGAAAGACAGTGAGACAATAGCCTTGTGCTCACAGAATTCACTATGATGTCCTATGTCCCATCAACCAGAAGCAGCTATTTTGATGGAACTGGGAATGCAATCCTAAATAACCACCAGTCCTCATTGACTTAAAAAGAAAGAAAAATAAAAGTTTTACTTCTTTATCAGATACTGACTGATCAACTATGTATCTGCAAATCTTTGTTGGACATCGTTGGATTTAGCATGACTCCACTCTAAGATAATTCCCAATGCATGTTATATAAAACCACAGACTAAAGGAAGCTTAGTTATTGTATGCATGTTTTTCTTTCTTTTTTCCTTATGGCAAGAATGTAAGAGACTAAGAGGAAGGATGTCATGTCTTTTAGAACCTTTGTTTGGAACATAATTACTACTGTTACTTTGCTCATTTTCTATCCATTTAAGCAATTCACTGAGTTAGGGCTGAAGACAAACTGGTGTGTGTGTGTGTGTGTGTGTGTGTGTGTGTGTATTTGCTTCCTGTGTCAGTATGCTTTCTCTAGGCAGAGAGAGGCTAACTCTAGAGGAGAGAACACTGAATATTTGTTGAAATAAACTATTGTGCCAGAGGTCTGCTAAAAGTTTAATTATACTACTATCCAAGGCATACTGCTCTGAGAGTTTGAGTCCTAATATGAAAAATACGCTCTGAGTGTTCAATATATTACTCCATCTCTCCAAAGCAAGAATTCATGTTTCAAGAAACCATGAATGAGAAATGATTGCTCTTCTAGCACCAAAGAAAAGAGCTTAAGAATTTTTACCTATACCTTCTAAGCCTCATGGTTAGTCAACTGGTGAGCCCTGGTGCTGAAGAGAGAACTACTTCCATCAGAGAACCCAGTCCATTCTCATGGATTGGAAGAGGAGATTTTGCCCATGCTCTTTGGGGATCTTTGTGCAACTGAACAGCAACAACAACAAAAAAAGTTCTTTATGTTATCTAGTAAACTTGATAAAATCACTGAGAGGACATTTGGTTATGTTATATGTTAGGAATTGAAAGGACTACCTATAACAAAATCAATTGACTGAGGTGTCTCAAATATCCTATCACACAATGGACTCCGTAAAAGTAATAGCAACTTAATAAAGAGAAGACCATTGAATACTAGGTACCTGCGGTAATAAGGTTTGTACACTCCATACGATCATGTTACTGACCAAAGACAAGGGAAAGAAGGATGGAGTAGGCAGTGGAAGGGGCAGCCATGATGATGACTTTTGCACTAGAAAAAGACCTGTAGCAGTTTTAACTATTATTAATACTGCGATGACCAACATTTTTGATTTTTCTTGTTGATAAGGAGGTGTTGAAATTGTATCCAGTATGTTTGAGAATCAAAATTGTTGTGAGATATTCTCTTAGTTAATATTCTTTATATATATTTGTGTGTGTGTGTGTGTGTGTGTGTTTGCTTCCTGGGTCAATTCATTTTCCCTTTTTTAGCAATTTAATGAATAATAGTGTTCTGTGTAGTCTTGGGCCAATCCAGTTCTTCTTTCAATTTGCCTTTATTTCTTCAAGAATAACCATAGAATATGCTGAACACATAATATCCTGAGATAAGAAGAAGCTATCTGAAATAAGCTGGGCATTGTTCCTGTTGCTGCTAGGGAATAATAACATCTTGAGTCAGGGAGGAACTACTTGAGATTACATTCCTCTATTGCCTGGAAACAGGATATTCTACAAACCTTTATCCACTGAGGCACATTGGCCCTGGGATGTATAATCCTCTGATGTCTTGATGTTGTACTTCAACTGTGGAGCAAGTGGAGCATATCCAGTCAATCTTCCATGTACCTGGGCACCTTTCCTGAACCTTGGGAGAATAGCTCATAGTGGATCCTGCACTCTGTCTTTTGCTGTCTCTCTGTAATGAATAATCCCACTTAATGTAATTCGTCGAGTGGGGTTATATTCTGTCTACCTGGAGTCACATATGTGGATAACCAGTGCATAGTGAACCTACTCTATAGCTAAAACACTATCACTTGAACATTAAAATGCACATTTGGAATATATTTTTATTCATTATACTTATTAGAAGTTTTGTGTATTAAATAGCTAAAAATGCCATGTCAATTCTTCTTAGTAATTGGTGTTTCAATAAAAGACTTTCTCATATATTGTTTTTTCCATCTTTTCTTTCTCTCGCTACCCCTTAGAAGAGTAAGTGCTGATCTAGCAGTTGGGACATTTGGAGTTTACCATTGTCTTCACCCTTCATTAACTTCATTTTATTCAAAGTACTTAATTCCATTAAAGTTCATTTTACTACTCTGTGAAATGAAATAAAACTTTTAAATTAACTCCATTGCAATCTTTAGGTGATCTCTAATGAATGAATCTCCTTAATGGTATCTTGATTTCAATTTAGCTATGTAATTACATGTTATTATTTGAGTGAAAAGTAACTAATGATTTAATTTATATATGAAAAGAAATATTCCTTAAAATTTTTTATCATAAATTGCATGGATTTTTTCACTAATGTAACTTAATAAAGGACTTCAACTTAAGAACATGAAAGCAAATGTTTGTTTATTATTGAGTACAATAGTCTTACATAAACTAAATACAGTCTATGAAATATACAAAAATATACCTTAAAATATTTTAAAAGTTTTTTGTTACTGAGATTTTCATACATGTAAAATATATTGAATGCATCTTTATTTTTAAAAATGTTATTAATTTGCTTCATATATTTATTATACCTCTGACAATTTCCAGAAAACAAATCAATACTGTGAAGTTTAAGCTCTTACCATGAAGAAGAGACCACATATAGAGATGGAGTAGCAAGAATAATAAGTCCTTGCTCTTTAAGAATAAGATCTAAGAAGATTAATACAAAAACAAATCCTAAAAAACAATTTCTGAAATCAAGAGCACTTATAACAGGATTATCTTTAAAGTAACTGAGGCCAAGGAAAGGGCAAGGCGCTCTCATTCTCTAAGGATCAGATTTATTTCTTTTGAGGGTATTTCCTGAGCAATGAAGGATGACTGTCTAATAAGAAATGCAAGTAAAATTTATCCTGGGAAATTACATCCATCTCCAGAGTTTTCCCCTATCCCTCTTACAAAATAAACTCAATAAACTCCATTACTCTGACCCTTTCACCCCAAACCCATATCCTTCCTATTACTGACTGGATATTCCATACTACTCAACACAAAGCTTTTCTTGTTTATTTCCCTGTGGATGGGTTAGCCCTCCTTCTCCTGTTCATCATGGACTGCTTAGCACAACCACTCGTTGACATCAGGTTAAAGTAATAAATATCAATGATTTTATACGTTATATCTACCAGTCGACAATAATTCATTTTTTGCCATTTCAAAAGGCCTTTTACATTCTTGTTTTTTCCATACAAAAGAAGAAATATATGCCAATTCTTAAGAAAATAAATATAAAAAGAGCTAAAAAGTATGTTAATCAGCTTTGCTTTGATGAAAAGAGCTCATATGATTCTATCAACTAGACATAGCCTAGGTTAGGGGAAATATGGACTATGGACCACTCATCTTTACATTGGTGACTTTTTTCCTCTGTCGTATTATAGTTCCTTAGGAGAGGAAAAATCTAAGTTCAAACTTGCCTGTTTAGATCCATATTTCTATAAAAACCTGAAGGTGTGAAAAGATTCCTTTTGAAGTACCTGGTGGTCAGATGTTTCGTAGTTTTATATAACTGTAATGTTCTTAATTTGGGTCTTCTCATTCTGTTTTGATCCTGTTCATATTTTCAAAGAAGGGACTCTTTGTTTCATTGATACTTTACATTGTTTCATTAGCTTTAATTTCAGCTCTAATCCTTATTATTTCTTTCCTTTTACTAGTTTTGGGATTGGTCTTTTTTTAAGACCTTGAACTGCATTAAATGTTTTTATTTGAAATAAAATTTGTTTTTGTTTTATAGGTACTATTCTTTATAAACTTTTTTCTTAGAACTGCTATTGCTCTATCCTAGAGTTTCTGACATTTTGTGTTTACATTTTTTGTTTTATTCTAAGTTATTTTTAAATTTCCACTTTTATTTTTAAGTGATCCCCTCATCAATCAAAAGTGTTCATTCTCCATGTGTTTCTATAATTTCTGTAGAGTTTCTGGCTGATTTCTAATTTCATTCCATTATGATCTGAAAAGTGTCAAGAGGCTTGCTATGACTTGCTTTTTGGCCCAATCTATGTTCAATTTGGGAAAAAGTTCCCTGAACAGATGTTAAAGTAAAGGCATTCAGTTTTTGTTGTGTAAAATATTCTCTAGATGTCTGTTAAATCCTACTGATGTACAATAAAGTTTAAATCTAATGTGTCTTTCTTGATTGTCCCTCTGAAAGACCTGTTAGTGAAAGTGATATCTTAATGTTCATTGCTATTATTATTTTAGGGCCAATCAGTCTCTTTATATCAAGTAATTCTTTTTTTACAAAATTGGTCACACCAAGTTCAGGACACATACATTTAAAATCATTATATTTTTTTTCCTTTGCCAACAGTAAGTGATTTTTTTCTCTTCTGACCAATTTTGGCTTAAGCCTGCTTTGGCAAATATGAGAGTAGCTACTCCTGCCTGCTTTTGGATTCTCTCTGTTTGGAAGACCATGTTTCACTCTTTCTCTATAAGTTTGTGAATGCTTTTATCTGTGAGATGTGTTTCTTGGGGGCAAAATAAAATTAGGTCTTACTTTTTAAATTCAATCTACCAGATTCTGCTATTTCCTAGAGAAGTCTTATTACCTTGTTTCTGCATGTTTTCAGTGTTTCTATGTTGGAATTTGCAAATATGCTGGCATGGATATCTCTTCAACTGTTATGGGAGAGTCTTTTAAGTGAACTGCCTTTTCTTTTCTATATGTCTCCATCTGAGGGGTATATCTCTGCATCAAAGCACTACTCAGCTTGTTTAGTGTTATGATCTGTGCCTCATGCCATTTGGAGAAGAGATAATCATTACCAGTAACTGCAACCTCTTGAAAGCAAACCATATACTAACAGAAAATGAAAATTAATTGAAAATGTTCTATATAATTTCAGGAGTCCAACAATGGAAAACAGGAGTAATACTGTTCAATAGATTGAAAAATTAGGTATTGGAGTAAATGAAGTTATCATCAAACTATACAGAATTTGAAAAGGGAAAGAATATGTGAAAATATTTAAAATAAATGTAGAGTGACAGGGAAGAGAGATGGAAGGAAAAGCAAGATAAGAAAGTGATAAAAAGCAGCATGTGAAGAGGCAAAGAAGAAAAATAAAATATAAATTTTATTAACACATCAAAACATCAAAAAACTTGAAATTGGATTGAAGTATGTCAAACAATGGGGGAAAGCTATGAACTAAACTCAAAAGACATTACCAGTGGAATCTGAAAGTAGCAATAAATACCCTAAAATTACTCTTGGGTTGGAGATAATTTTTACCAGGCCTTCCATGCCTGGAAGTTTGGATCTGCCAGGTATTGCAAAGCCCAACCCTCAAGTGCATGACCTCTGAACTGTGTGTGTGGATTTGGTGACCTTGCCAATCATCTCTGAGCTGGGTTAGGGAGCTGCACATTTAGTTTTTCTCCTATGTATCGCAGTGTGTAGCTTCAAAAACTGCACAGAATTCATGTTTTGGCATCTTTACCCATCTCTGGCATGAACTTAGGAAGCCCTGGTGGTTTGTGCCATGTCCAGATTTCTGGGAGCTCTGTGGAGGGCCTGAGGGAATTGCTTTGGATTGTCTTTGGTCCAGCAGCCAGATCTCTTCCGGGCTCATATGGTGCCTGTGTGCTCAGTGGGAAAAACTGAATTGGGGGCTGTCAGTTCTGATTTCACCCCACCCTCCTTTAGTGGGGTCATGGTGGTTCTAAAAGTTTCACGATGAATCCTGGTATTTGATTTTCTCCTACTCTGCCAAATTAAACTGTGCCAAGCAGCAGTGGGTGTGTGTTCCCACATAGTTCCCAGTGCAATGATAAAGGCATTGCTCCCACACAGTTTCAGCGCCCCACCTGCTCCTCTCTGCCCAGTTTTCTGAGTTCCATCACAGCAGTTGATTAGCAAGGCTCATCAGCTTTGATCTCACAGTGATCCAACTACATTAGCTAATTAGTTGGCCTTATTGGAATGCATTCCCTTGAAAATATTTGCAGGTATCTCTAGGTAGGACAAAGCTTTAGGAATTCAGTCCTTTTCAGAGCTGCCAGGTCAAGTGTGGTCTTTACAAAATGAGGACCTGCCATAGCTCTCCACCAACAGGATGAGAAAATTGGAGCACTTCCCATGCATCAGTGCATTTTTTAGCTCGGCCCTTGCCTGATTCAGTCTGAGTTCTCTTCTGTCACTATTTCCAAAGCGAGCTTGTCAGCTTTGACCATCTTTCTTTCTCTATTTGTCACCCCTCTACTCAGACCTGTTCCATTGCTGCAGGTGAAGATTTAGGCTGATGAATTCTTGTGTGTTTGTTCTAGTAACCAAAATATCTGAGTCTCTCCAAGTCTCTGACAGGCTAATCTTGTGCTGCAGTGTATTCCCTCGGTCACCCACAATGCTGAAAAGCTATATTCTTCCTGTTTAAATTTCAAACTGCAGAGAAGCTGGAGTCTGTAGCCTGCTTTTACTTGACCATCTCTATCTCTCTTTCAGAACATACTGTATTTTACAATGGCATTTTCTTAAATTAAAGTTTGCCAATGTCTATACATATAAGGGTTTAAGGGTATACTATCACACTTAAACTATAAGAGCAGCACCATTGAAGAGAAACTTTGATATACATAGCTTGGCTTATACCATGTGAGGCAGATTCTGTTACATTGCTCCTTGGTCCAGGTTTAATGTGGCTATAGAACCTACAGCTTCTTCCACAGAAGGGAAATAGCAGTGAGAGAGTTCTAGAAAGAGCCCAATCTGTATTACCTGTGGATGTGAACCTTTGTGATAGTGAATGGTACTTAACTACTTGTTTGGAGGTTTGGGGAAATGGAACTTAGTTTCTATGGTACATAAAAATTGGGAAGAATGGGGTTACTAAATCCTGGTACCCAAATATCCATGGTGTTCGCTCTGATCTTTTATGAGTTAGAAGAGGCCTATTTTGTTCTAGTAGTCACAACTGAAGGAATCAGGAATATAGAAGAGGCAGGAGCATCAGGCTTCTCAAGTGACCTCTGGAAAAGATTGAAAGAAGTCCCACTAGCAGATTGGTAAGCTATGGTTGCACTGTATTAAATCTTGTTAGTGGGACAAGTAACTGGAGCAAGCTGAAGAGGAGCCATTGGAAACCACATACCCATATTATCTGCTGGAGTCTGAGCTACCAGCCACAGACAGAACAAATCTGTGAGGCAAAGGAATCTCCTCTTTTGGTGGTTACCACCAACATTAAGGATGTCTCTGCCTTCATCGTTCCCGTATCCAAACATTGGAAGTGACTGATCCAGTAGAAGAGCACC
Organism: Glaucomys volans; assembly: GCA_020662805.1. Lineage (NCBI taxonomy): Eukaryota > Metazoa > Chordata > Mammalia > Rodentia > Sciuridae > Glaucomys > Glaucomys volans. The sequence goes on along the minus strand of JAJEJO010003776.1, from coordinate 60,001 downwards.
ATTTCCTCTGGGAAATATATATCCTCCTCTGCCTGCTTCAGTCCTGGAGCACAAGGAGTAAAAGATCCCCACACTCTTTTTCTGCACTTTATGTACCTTGTCTACAAATGAAGTCTGTGCATGATTACATTTCATAAATGGAAATGAACTGGGATATTAACTTGACAAGATAATACGTGACCAAAATGAAAAAAAAAAGAGAAATTGTACAAACACAGTTAATATCCGTGACCTTTGAAAAATTTAACCAATATTATATCACATAAGTTGAGGTAAATCAGTAGAACAGAAAGGAATTTAAATATAAGAAACAGTATTACACAGAAGCATTATTTTGCAGTGTTGTAGTGTTGACTTATTTATATTAATAAATGTTGGATCTCTCTAACATTCCAACTGTAGGAAAATGTTTATATTCTAAGATTTACCTAGAAAATGGTTCACTTCAAACTAATTTTCATGTTACAGTACTGGAATTAAACTTCTTTTTTAGTATCCTTACACAGCTGTTTCTCCCTTTTTTTTGTATAATAAAAGAAGAATATATTTCTACCCATCTATATAACATCTCCTTTTAAAGATCCTGCCATTACTGCTAACTCAATATAATCAAAATTCAAAACCTATTCTTCTTACTGTTTCCTCCTCCTGTCTTTTTGGAATGACATTTCAACCTACTATTTCATTTCTGTGAGTAGTATTGTAATTCCAGCATCGGCTCAAGCCACAAAGTCACTTTGACACTTGCATTTCTTTCAATTTCAATAGATAATATATCTCCAATATCCTTTTATATC
>JAJEJO010003776.1:33335-58804 GCA_020662805.1 Glaucomys volans | reverse complement strand
GTCTATGGTTATATTTTTTTCAAACCAACCATGGCTGCTATAGCCATAATGAAATTCAAAAATGGAAGATTTATTCTTATTCATAGAAATCTTCCTCTTAGTTGACCCAACTTTTTTTTTTTTTTTTTTTTTTTTTTTGTGGAACCAGGGATTAAACTCAGGGATACTCGGCCACTGAGCCACATCCCCAGCCCTATTTTGTATTTTATTTAGAGACAGAGTCTCACTGAGTTGCTTAGGGCCTCGCTAAGTTGCTGAGGCTGGCTTTGAACTCGCGATCCTCCTGACTCAGCCTCCCAAGTCGCTTGGATTACAGGCGTGCGCCAACCCGCCCGGCATGACCCAACTTTTAATAGCAATGTTATCTCATTTAAAAGATATCTTCCTGTTATCCAAGGCTTTCTACATTAGTGGTTTATTTTACTTGGTTTTCTCATGTTTATTATGAAACATTTTACATACTATAATGAGCTATCAACAAACCCTTTCTTATATTTATCTAATTTCTAATATACATATGTTATATACATAAATAAATATATATGTATATGTGAAGGTTTTATAGATATATGTAGATATATCTATATAAATATAAGTGTTTTAATTAGTTCAGTTATTCTTTTTCTCCCATTTCCTTCCATTCATAAATGCTTTACTTATTTTTATTTCTGAATTCTATTCTCAACAATGGCACATTCTTCTCTGACATGTAAATATTTACCATCTTTCAAAGCACATGGAAACTTTAAAGTCTTTCTTAAGTCTCGTCAACTGCTTGAGTTTGTACCAAACTCCTGAGAAGCACAATACTGTTTTGACATACACTTAACTGTCATGCATATCTAAAAAGAACACATACAAAAAAAATTTTTTTAAAGAAACACAATACTAGCTTTTAAGCACAGAATATTTGTAAACAATTGTAAACCATGCATAAAAGGAATGAAAAGGGAAAATAGAGGAAACAGTTACAACAGGTATAAAAATGGCAGGAAGACGCTAGAATTCCTAAAGTGGCAAGGAAAATGGAAAGAAATTTGAATTGTTAAGAAAGCCAGGGAAATTGGAATCCAGACCTTGAATGAGGGTCTCAAACTGCACCTCACTGGTTCTAGTATTATTCATACAGTGTACAGGGTGATGAGATTGGTGCTGTGAGTTTGAAACAAAGAAAGGACATTGGACATAATTACAATTGGATCAGCTGCCAGAGTCAGAGTACAGATCAATAATTTGGTACTGCTAAAAGGAAAAAAGGAGCAAAGAAGCTTCTAGTTTGTTATCACCTCATGTAAGAAGAACCTGACATAGAAAAAACGTGGTATATAGAGTCACAGGACTAGCATCGCAATATAATGTATAGAAAGGAAACTGCAGTTTAAAGAAAGATACCTTCTGACCAACACACTTGTCAAGTTTAAATATACCAGGTAAGTTCATGCCTAATTATATTGCCTACATATTTGAAGATTTATTCTTGCATATCTCAGCAGAAAATGTCATATATAATATTTTGATTGAACCTCTATATTTCTTTGCATTTATTAAATTTTATCAAGTTATTTTTGGAAAAAATGACTAAATATTTCATGTGAAGTTATTGATTGGAAAATGCTATTTAATGGTAGAATACACCTTGAATGCTATTATATAGGTGTTTATGTTCAGTCACTCTCTAAATTATCTCTGTTATCTAAATTTATGTACACTTTTATTATCCTAATTACAGCAGATTAAATGGTCATGGGTTTCTAACTTATTTACAATTGTTGTCAGATTTTAAAATCAATCCAGTATGTCTATCATCATTTAATCTCCTACCCTTATTCTTGCTTTACCACCTAACTACACTCAGCAAAAATTCACATTTTTCATTATAGCATATGGTTAGCATTTTTAAGCTTATCAGGAGTGCGTACCCATACAGAATATATAGTTTCAGATGCAGTATTATGTAATTTCAGGTAATAAAACTGTATTAATACTTTAACAAAAGCATTAAGTGTCTTCATTTGGCATTCTTGCAGTCACAAGTTTATTTAATCATCCTACAAGAAACTAGGTAAAGTTGCCACTTTATTCTGTCTTCTATAGCTAGTATAAATAATCACTTCTAAATTTCTTAATTTTCCCCAAATCAAAGTAGATAAGCTGAGATAAGAATAATGATTATTTTAAACATAATCATATGTACATAAGGAGAGGAGAAAAATTGATGAGAGTAGAAAATCTAATGGATAACATAGGAAGGGTGCTATTTGGAACAGGCCAAGGCATAAAAAATGATTCTTTGAAGATTTTTAAAAGGAGAATTTAGGGCAGAGGTATGAAAGATGGTGGAATGAGACAGACATCTTTGCCCTATGTACATGTATGATTACATGAATGGTATGACCTACATTTTGCAAAACCATAAAAACGAAAAGTTTTACCCCATTTGTGTACAATGAATCAAAATGCAGTCTGTAAAAATAAACAAATAAACAAAAAATAAAAATAAAAGGAGAATTTAGAATAACAGATGCTGTTCTCTACTTCAACAGGAATGTCCCATACAAAAGTTTAAAGGTCATAGATTCTATTGGTTATAGAGAGAAGATAACAATGATTGTAGATTCAGATGGTGTTGGCACTCCCCTGCAATAGACACATGATAAAATCCTCCTGAAGTCAGTCTACACACTGAAGACAAATTCCACATCTACCACCAGACTAGGTCCCATGGTGGCTGGAGGTGGTCTCATTCCCTAAGTGCATTTCCTAAGGAATGGAATGGAAGGACTCCCTTCTAAGTTTACTTGAAAGAAAGAAAGAAAAAGAAAGAAAGGAAGGAAGGAAAGGAAGGAAAGGAAGGAAAGGAAGGAAGGAAGGAAGGAAGGAAGGAAGGAAGGAAGGGAGGGAGGGAGGGGGAGAAAGAAAGAAAGAAAGAAAGAAAGAAAGAAAGAAAGAAAGAAAGAAAGAAAGAAAGAAAGACTTGAGACATAAAATGCAAGTTCCCATTTAAAAAAATAAATAAATGTAATTCCCACCAGTAGAGTAAACCCAGGCTCTTGAAGTGTACAATCATCCTTTTAGGGTTTTATCAATCATTGTAAAGGTAACACTTCCAACATTCATTGTTTTTTCATAAACTTTTATTTGTTTCTCTTTGACAGATGGTAGAACTATTTTTCAGTTACATTGCATTTACAAATGGCTGAGATACTTACTTTGTTTAGTAGAATGTGAGCACAAGTGGACTTTTTCACTTTGTGGCAGAAACATTAAATGTTCTCTTCTGCCATTAGATAGGACCTACAACTTCCATTCCATCAATCTCAGGATAACATAGGTGACATCAAAAAAAGAAAGTGATAATCATGCACAGTTGATTCCCAACACAAATGCTCATGGACAGACAGCAGGTGGTGGAAGTTAAACATTGTCTTATTACTAAATCTGTAGAGACTTTTTAAAATCTTATCATAGTTATTCTTATTACTAACAAAATGGAAGTTACCAGCTAAAGGAAATATCTAATAAAAAACAAGTATTAAAATAAATAAAGAAGAAAAGAAATAGAGCAAAATAAGAGTTATGATAAAAGGCTTGAAAACAAAATAGAAAACATCTGATGACAAGTAGTATCTCTTGAAAAATTGAGAATCAGATATGAAATATGCAAGACATTATAAAGTACAAGTTGAGGAAATTCTCCTTGGACTAGGAAAAAATAAACCTTTTTCTTAAAATATAAAAGTAAAAATATAAATATCAACATTCTCCAACATCCTAATGTAAATTACAGAATGCAATAAAAAAAGAACCTGAGGAGTAAAATAAACAAAAATTGACTAAATGAAAATATGAAAAGTTCTGTTTTGCGACCAAGTGAATATTTCAAAAGAAAAAAATTCAAGAAAGGGAAAATACACATCGTCAACTTCATACCAATGTACATTGTTGTGAAATTTTAAGAGGTCATAGAAATTGGTTTAAAAAGGATTAGGAACCTAACCAAAATGGCTTAATACTTCCTAAGACCAAAACTGGAACTTAGATTGAAGAAGAAAAATAAACCTGGCAGAGAGGTACCAGGGATTGAAATCAGGGCACTTGACCATTGAGCCACATGCCTAGCCCTATATTGTATTTTATTTAGAGACAGGGTCTCACTTAGTTGCGCGGCTCCCCACTTTTGTTGAGGCTGGCTTTGAATTCCCAATCCTCCTGCCTCAGCCTCTCAAGCTACTGGGACTACAGGCAAAAAATAAAACTTTACAATTCAGAGAGAATGTTATTTGCAACTAAGATGTGGTGAAGCTACCACTCATGCAAAAGTGTCAACAACATATTATCAGCTGAGTTGCTCTAAGCAGATACTTCAGCAACACTAGTGTGAACTCTCTCAAGAAACTTCCAAAGAACCCATTTCATTAAATTGAGGTATATAATAAAGAGGAAGGTAAGAAATCCTGTAATTGTAAATAAGTGATATTTTGTAATTCAGAGACCAACAAAATTTCATAATAATGGACAATTCAAATGCTAAGGAGGATAACAGGTGACAACATGGGAGGCAAGAGATGTATTTTAAGGACAGAATTTTAATAAAGGAAGAAGGATGTAAAGGAAAGAGAAAAAAATTAGAAAGTGTAGTCTATTACATCTTTCATAATAATGACCAAATTTTCATCTCTGTCAGTGTTTGAAATTAATTCCCAAGTACATAAAATTAGCATCTAAAAGAAATGGGTCAATTATAATCTTTAATGAGGACAACAAAAATCAATAAGAACAATGTAGCGATAGCATCCGCTGTGTTTTAGATTTAGAATATTTTCTAAGACTAAATAATATAGTAATTGGATATTGGTATTTAAAAAGGATTAAATTTTAGTAAGGAAATTAGGAAATATGGAAGCAAATATTAAGCATGCAAGAAACAAGGGATTTAAGATATCTTAAATCTCATTACATTTTAACATTGATATATAATATGTAAACATGCAAAGGAAAGCAAGAAATGATAGTGAATTTAGAAGCATTGAAAGAAATAGTATGAAAATGAACTTAATGATTTGAGAGTGTTGACTGTAAGCAGAATAAATTTACAGTAAAAGAGAATGATTGATGCTTCTAATTTTAAGCCAAAGAGTAGTCTTTATTCTGCATATTGTGAATGTACATTCCTGAGACAAAGTAGTATATAATTACTAAAATAATTCCATGCTTTAATATATTAGTGTATTTTTCTAAATATACTGATAAATGAATATATACTTTGTTATTATTTTCTTGGAAAGAATTTGTGAATGAATATGAAAGAAATTTTAAAATGTCGTTTGTCGCAACTTCTTACATTTTATTGCATCTAGTGATTCTTCATTGTGGGCATTTGAAAATCTCGCTCCGTCACTCAACACAACACATCCCCTAAGGGCCATTCAATTTTCAATATTCCTACAGGATCAACTGAGACTTTTGCATGTACTGAAATGAGACCTACTTCTTCTGCCCGATCATTATTTCTTCACTTCTCAACAAATGTTCCTCATTTTTATATTAGAGTAGATGCTTCTTTGACAAATTTATATTTAGTAATGGGCTCAAAGCTAGTTTGAGAAAACATACACTAGGATGGGATGTTGGTGGTGAGTCACTGTCCAAAGGCTGAGTAATGAGGGCCACGTTTTTGGTTAGTCAAGCATGGATACTGCTTTTCCATGGCCTGAGTTAGTAAAATACTTTCTTGAAGTGTCAATAGTGATAAAATGTGATGTTATGACACTGAAAAGAAATGCACTTTACTACATCAATTATTATCAGTGATGTATGAGAAATAGTAATTTTAAAGGCAGCAGCAATGAAAAGCTTTTGGTGAGGTCAAAGAGCTTTAATGATTAGTTTAAGTCTTTACATAAAGAACAGCAAAGTTAATAGCTTCTTAAGGGATATTCATATACTATAATAAGATAATAAAGTTCAGGACCAGGGACATAACGGAATCATAAGAGTAACTAGTTTCCCCCCAAAATTTTAAATTTTCAACCTAAAATTATGCATTGTAGTTACATCCAGGACTTATGTGAAAAAAATAAGACTCTGTGATAAGAGAGATGTTTGGTTCATATTCTTGAATCCCCAGATTTTCTCAAAACCCCTGTTTCTAAAAAAAATGGCACCACATTTTGAAATAAAGCAGGTCCTCCTTGATTGGAAAAAATGCAGAAGTCTTCATTCTGAGGGTCAAAATATGGTCTCCTCAAGATATGTTTCTATGCTTTGGAATATAAGCCATATAATTAGGGTTAATTAAAAACATAATCTGTTTTGTGAAGTGAAAATTTTATTAAGGTCACAGGGGTCCTTAAGGAGATATAAATACATCAAATTTATGAAATATACCATCCGGGAAGGTGCCTAGGATATAGACAATCATGGTGATATGTCTTTTAAAACCTGGGGAGATTTCAATAAGATACAAGAAAAGATTTTGAATGTTTTCACCAAAAAATGAAAAATTTTGAGGATATATCTATATTTAATCTTATTTAACCATTATAAAGCATGTACATGTATCAAAACATCACATGGTACCCCATACAATTCACTATTTTTATGTTTTATGGAACATTTGAAATTTTTAATTTTTAAAATCTTGGGGAAAGCAATGATACACATTAAAAGAGCAAAAATATGAAATATTCCACTGCAATTGTCAGAGAATAAGACATGCCAAATGGGTTATACCATGTAAGTTTGAACCACTTACCAGTTGACAATGTCCTGCAAGAGGGCCTAGATGATAATACAGTCACCAAATTAAAGAAATGTTGAGAAGTTCCCCAACATTATTTATAAGTTCAGTGATCAATCTGCAACTATGTTAATTGCCTCTACTTTATATTCTGTAAATTATATATTAATATATTTATATCTATGCCTATCTCTATCTTCTTTCATCAAATTTATGTGTACTCTATTTTTCCTTGATTAGAATTCTGCACTATATTTGTTCTGGATCCTACCCACTGTTGACTAGTCCTGAAACTCTTTGAGGACAGAATTAGGAGAGACCACTTCAGAAATTGACTTACTAATGGCAAAGAAGAAGAAACACTAGTTAAATTATAATTGTCAAGGTAACCAGAGGTATCAAGTGCATCTATGTATCTCCTCTCTCTTAATTTGTCCCTCCCTTTCTCAAAAAGGGTAGAGTGTTTGTGCAATGGGGATTAGGTAATTGTCATTGAACAGTTATCTTAATACTGGCATTGTTTAGAATTGCCATTGCATAGGTGGAACTACAAAGGAAGAAATCACATTTTATAGTGTTGCTACCATGTCTTCTTTTTCCTATTTAGTATTTGAAAAAGATCATTTCAATAGTTCATGGACCAGTTGTTCTCACAGTGTGGGTAGCATCAGTATGATTTACTAACTTGTTGGAAATGCAGACTGTTGAGGAATGCTCTAGAAATACAGAAGTATTCCTATGATGGGGACTACAAGTCTTGATTGATTGATAATGAATTTAGGTGTGTATTTAATCAATCTAAATTTTTTTTAATTGGCACATGACACCTATGCACAGAAGTCAGATTCATTGTGTATATTTTTATGTGAACATAGAATTCCATCAATTTCATTTCCCAGTACTTTTGTTCCCTCGCTTTTCTCTGTGATCTGATTGCTCCACTCTACTGACCTCTCTTCTATTATCATTTTAATTAGTAGACAATTATTATATATAGATACACACAAATATATGTACATTGTGTTTGTGAATACCATAATTTGGTAGCTGTTATGGTTTCAATAGTAGGTGTCACCCAAAAGCTCATGTATAAGACAATACAAAAATAATTAGAGGTAAAAGAATTGGGTTATGAGAGCCTTAACCCAATCAGAGAATTAATCCCCTGTTAAGGATTAATTGAATGGCAACTGAATGCACGTAGTGTTTGGCTAGAGGAGGTGGGTCATTAAGGGCATGTCTTTGGGGCATATATTTTGTATCTGGTGAATGAGTTTCTCTCTGCTGCCTGATTATCATGTGAACTATTCTGTCCATCATACTTTTCTGCCATGATGTTCGACCTCACATTAAGCCCTAAGGAATGGAGCTTGCCTTCTATGGACTGGGACCTCTAAAACCATGAGCCCTCAAATCACCTTTTGCTCCTTAAAATTGTTCTTGTCAGGTCCTTTGGTTACAGAAGTGGAAAAGCTGATGAAAACAGTAGCCAATCTCCGTTTTAAAAGCCCTCCAAATGAGTCTGAGGAATGCTAAAATTTGAAATCTCTGATATGATAAAACACATTTCCTTATTATTCATTATTATTGTTTTATTACTAAGCTAACATACTGTTCCTTATCAAGATAGAATAATATTAAATTTTAACTTTTTATTTTTCTATAAAATTTCATGACTATAGACATGCAACATGAAGCTTTATTTTTCTGAACAAAAGCAGTATAAAATATTATCATGCAGTGCAATTAGAATACCTAGTGGATGTTATTCCAATACATTGCAAAAAATTTTATAATACTTGTTTTTTTTCCTCATTTTATAATTAGCTAATTATATAATGACTAATTCTTTTTTATCCTTCCTAAAAATAAATCTAATTATGTTCAGGTAAAACACACACACACACACACACACACACACACACACACTTTCAAGTAGTATATTGACTTAAAAAAGCACAGTAACTCCAATTAAAATAAAACAATTTAAATTTTTAGTTTAGGAATTCAAATATCTTTGAAACAAAATTGGGACAAAAATAACTTATAAAAAAATTGGGTTTGCAAACAATGAAGGCATGTTTCATTTCACAACTCTGATCCTGGGTTAATACTGCATATAACATCAACACAAAGGAAGGAAAAAATCAACTTTATTATCCACTGGGAAAAATTCACGCTGTGTTACATCAAGACAAGCTGCTACTGCTGCATAGTAATTGGCAGCCAATAGTGGGATCCCACTGTGAATAATCCTTGTTATTTTAGATATGCCTCTCTGAGCCTCAAATTATACAGAATTTTAAAAAATCTTAACATTTCATTAAATGGCATTATTGAATCATTCTACTATTTTATTTTTTATTTCTATAAATATCATGGTATAAACCATAATTCCTTTTATTTCCCTTTCCACACTGTATTTGGAACTTATATTGAAAGACTCATTCAGTTACTTCCAATTCTAATCACACCTACACATGTTCTGATGCTTCAGTAGGGAATCTTTAAAAAAGCATCCTTTTGCTTTTACAAATCATTGCTTTATATTTTGAAGTATCTTAACAGGTTCATTTGCCATTTTGTCCAATTAAAAAGTGAGCCACTTTTAGGTTGAACATCTAGTGTTGATATTTTATCCTCAATCATTGACTCTTGGTTATTTAGAAAGAACATTGTTTTCATGAAAGGAATTTGTGAAAAGGTAAGTTTGTTTGCATTCTCTCCAAAAGTATTTAATTATTGAAGAGTAGGCACCATTATTAGTGGAAAGATGACAGAATTTGAAGTTTCTAAAACTTTCTCCCAGGAATGAACTCATCTAAACAAAGAAAACAAGAATGGTGAGAAAATCCATCATCTTGGTTCAAGGAGGGTTCTGGAAAGACTGCCATGCAATGGCATCACATCCTCTGGTGTTCAGCGGAAGAAGGTAAGTCAAACGTGGAGTCTCACTTCTGATCAACATATATAGGTTTGGAGACTTTGCCACCCTACATAAGACTCCCACGGTTTGCACAGAGATTTATAAAAAAAGGTTGAAAAGGTAAACAGTGCTCAAATAATTATAAATATGCAAACATTGCTTAACCCCAAGGATAACATTACACAATTCATACATTCTCTCACCCCAAAATACAATGGTTAGCTGTTAGTCATGTTCACTTTATTTTATAGTACCAACAACAATCCATGCTAAAACTTACTGAACTTTCAAATTAGAAAAATTGGATATATTAGAGAGACAACAAACATCTTACTAAGAGTATAGCATAATCCTAGTTTTGATGATTTTACTAAATCTGTAGAATAGTCATTATTTCTCTATAAAAGTTTTGATCAAAATGTACAGTCCTAGAATTAGATTTTATACTGGTTTGAAGATGAAACCATTTCAAGGCATGTTGTTGGAATACAGGGATTTCCCAAAGAATCTTTAGATTAATAGCTAAGTCTACAGTGATTTTATAATTAAAATGATATTAAGCTAGAAGTTTTGTGAACAGACCACAATCAGCGGAGATAATTATTATAATAAACTACAAATTCTATAATTGCTTTTTTGAAATAGTGCAGGTATTCTTCTTGATGAGTATATAGAAAATCTGATTCATCATCTTTATAAGCGAACACAGATACTTCTCAACCAAACTAGAATGGTAAAGGGCTTTTAAGGTTGACAATTTCATAGTTGCACAGTGTATGATAGTCAGCCTTCTGTTACTATTACAAATACCTGAGATAACCTACTTAAAATGAAGAAGTGCCTTTTTGGATCCTGGTTTTGGAAATTTTGGTTTCATTCCATGGTCAGTTAGCCAGTTTCTTTTGGGCCTGTGGTGGGGCAGTACATTATGGCAAAAGCACATTGTGGAGGAATCCCATCTACCCCCGGTTCAGGAAACAACAGTAAGAGAAAGGAAGATAGGAAATTTCCATAATTTCCTTCTAGGATTGTCCCTAATGATCTAAAGCCACCCATAGACTACCATCACTTAAAGGTTTTTACCATTTTCTAGTATCCGTAAGTTGAGGACCCAGTTAGTAGCCCATGAGCCTTTGGGGATACTCCAAAAGAGAACGATAGCAGAGTGTAAACAATTTTTTCTGGTTTCTCTGCTTTACACAGTTCTCTCATCTGGGCACTTAAAAAGCTACCATCTTTCCCTGGCGTGGTGGCACAAGCTTGTAATCCCAGTGATTTAGGAGACTGAGGTAGGAGGACTGCAAATTCAAAACCAGCCTCAGCAACTTAGTGAGGCCCTGAGCAACTCAGTGAGACCCTTTCTCTAAAATAGAAAAAACAGCTGAGGATGTGGCACAGTGGTTAAGTGCCCCAGTATCTAAAAAAAATGGAAAGCTATTGTCTGGGTCTTCAAGTTGCTTCTTTTTCCACTGTCACCTCTGTGGATAGAGGAAACTGACAGACTTTTTCAGATGTTACCGTATTTCTTATTGGATTTATTACTTCTAAAACACTTGTTCTCCTTCTAATCCAAATATATTCTGACCCTCCAGTGTCATGATCAATCTGGGATTTGGAGGTTGATCTTGCTGTGATTAATCTTGTGGTTGCATTACTGTCCTAAATGTACATGGAGGTTAGTATATATATATATATATATTTCCACCATAACCCACTTCTATTTCCTGAGTAGCTTCTGAGTGGACTATGGATTTTATGTCCTAGTAATCTTACTCTAGTCTTCTACATGATTTCAGTCCTGTAGCAAATGTATTAACTCATCCTTCTTGAATTCAGTATCATAAGTAAATACAATTATTTCATATATAAGTTGGTTATTTTCTCTCACATGGAATTATGGTAACACAGTGTACAAAGAAGTTATTAAAATACTTAGAATCCTAAAACTGGCAAATAACTTTAGTAATCACAGTTGTAAAACATCTTAATATGCTTTAAAGATTTTTCTTTTGAAAGCAACACAGAAACTCTGAAATATTGAAGACAATCCATAGCTCAGCACAAAGCAGAAATTTTGATGGATTTTTTCCTGGACATTGTTGTACATAATATAATTATATGTATATACGTGTATATAATATATATATATATATACACACACACACATATATATGTATATGTATAATAAAAGTAAGCATATATTGTGGTTCAATTATTTTAAAATACATTTTTAATCCAGTGATTTTGCTTTTTATTTTTAAATTTATTTTAAACTGATACATAAAAATTAAAATTTTACCTGTTAATGGGGTACATATTATGATTGGATGAGTGTGTTCTTTATGAAATGTTTGAATCAACTTCAGCATGCATTTCTCCTCATGTATCATATCTTTATGGAGAAAACTTTCATGTTGGGGTTACCAGCACCTGAGAGAGCAATTCATGCCTGGAGGTGTGAACCAGCTGGGAAAATAAAAAGTCTGAAAATAATCAATAAGGAACAAAAGACAACAGGTAGAAAATAGTTTTTGAGGCTGGAGCCTGGTGGGTTTTCCAGCCCTGGCAGGGACTGGAGCTGAACAAGGAAAAGGGCCTAAAATCTTTATTTAAGGGGAAATACATCAAAAGGTTTCAGAGTGGCAGGTTTCTTAAAGAAAACAGGATAAAGATGGGTAAAACAAGTTGTTTGGGGCTAGGGAGGTTACATCCACCTCTGGGGGCTGTGTTTGAACCTAGGACTGGGAGTTAAGGTAGTGTGTCAGCTTTAATCTGAGCAAATCTGCAACCTGTGGATTCACAACAGAAATTCTCAGAACAGCAAATCCCATGCCTTGGAATGGCTGAAACAATCCCATAATCCATGCACTGCCTCCAACACTTTCAAAATCCTTTCTTCTGCATTTTTCTAGCCATAGTCACTTACTCTACCAGAGCACACCACAATGACAGTCTTATCTAATAACTTGTTGCCCATTGATCTACATTTCCCCCTCACTCTACCACACCTGGTCTGCCTGCCTCTGTTAACCACCTTTTAAACCCAACTTTTTTGAGATCAACTGTTTCAGATTCCACATATGAATTGTGAGGTACTTATCTTTCAATGCCTGGCTTATTTCACTTGACATAATTATCTCTGGTTTCATCCATGTTGTCATTAATGAGGAAATTTCATTCTTTTGTGACCTAATAGTATTCTGTTTTGTACATGTACCACATTTTCTTTATCTATACATCAGTTGATGGACACTGTGATTGTTTTCATTTCTTGACTAGTGTGAACAGTGCTGTAATGAACACATATATGATTGTATCTTTTTAAAACATAATGATTTAATCTCCTCTATATATGTGCACAGTAGTGAAATTTCTGGATGCTGTGATAGATCTAGTAATATTTTTGAGGAACTTCCATATGGTTTCTCCATACTGGCCATAGTAATTTACATTTTTACACTGAACTCTTTCATATCATATGTATACTCATTTCATCTAAATTTCATGACCTATTGGAAATAGGTCCAGATATTTTGCAATTACAAATATTTTTATTATTATAATTTTATATGGATTTTTATAATATTAATAATACTTTGAGTTTTCTCTTCTTGTTAATATTATTGGAATTTTGTTTATATTATGATTGTACACAATAAAATCTTTTCATATAAAAAAATCCCTAGTAGTAGATGAAGAGATATTACCTAGCTGTTAGGTATTGAGAGTTTTGAATATAAACATTATTTCATTTTTTAGCACACTTTCTAAGTCTTCACTGCTGTGATGGCTGAAGAAGCAAGAGAATTTGAAATTTTTTGTAAGAAAAGTATAAAACAACCAATAAATTAAAATCAAGTATTTTCCTAACTCATTGCTTAAATATAACCATCTTGCCTTGAAAAACTAATATTTATTCAACAGATAAATGGAAAAGATGGTGATAATACTTATTTTTAAAGTTGTAATGAGTTTTAGTTTGCCACCCACAAAAAATAAAAAAAGAAGTACCATGTCTACAAAATATCTCACAATATTTATGGATTAAAGAAGCTATACATTTTACTGTGCTTAGCACATTACCTGGAGTAAAATGAAAAATGTTTCTAGAATGATGAACAGTTATAATCTGAGTAATTTTTTTTTCTAGAGTAGCAACCATTGCAAAACAAGGCTCAGTAATGCCTTGAAGTAGTTCCTAGAGCAGTATGAAATGAATCACATCCAAATGCTGGTGCCCAAGATTGACTGCAATGTTTTCACAAAGAAAAACAATATTAAAACAAAAACAAAATCAGAGAAGGACAAATGGTAACTTTTTCTTCTGTAATAATTTAAAATTTATTTGGCTATGTGTTGTTGAAAAAAATACCACTAGGTTAGATAAGAGAATATTTAGCAAAGATTTTGTGTACTCTTTTAGTTTAGCAACTGTATCCAAAATAACTTAAAGATTTTATGCATTTTATGAAATTATTGGTTTAACTGAAAGTGCTTTGCATGCTTATTATCCATTGTGAACTACATTGACATAGGTTGAATGTAACAATACATTCCTTTAAAAATTACTCACTTTAGCCTAATGTTCTCTCTGATATGCAGATGCTGACTCACAGTAGGCAGGGGTTGGGGGTGTGGGCAGTGAATGTTCCCTAGATTAGAGTGGAGGGAGGAAAGAGCAGGGGATGGGAATGGGGAAGACAGTAGAATGACTGGGACATAACTTTCCTATGTTCATAAGTGAATATTCGACCAGTGTAACTCCACATCATGTATAAGCACAAAAATGGGAAAGTTGTACTCCATGTACCAATGATATGTCAAAATTCATTCTGCTGTCATGTATAACTAAAAAGAAGTAATAAAAATATTTTTTAAAATACACACTTTATATTAATATTTTGCTTAGAAACATGATAAATAAGAAATTTTATCACAAATTATTATAGTTGTATAAGCAATATGTGGATTGTCCCATTTTCTAATAAACATATAGAACTGTTAATAAAAATTATTCCATCTCTTATATAGATGCTTATGTATATCCTATAAGAATCCTTATTCTTGGATTGTGGGGTGAAAGCATTATCTGTCTTGTCTTTCTTATGATAGGTGGTGATAAAGCTGAGTTAAAGAAAAATTGAGTCTCCAAGTAAAACACTATTTCTCATCATGTTGAAAGATGGGCACAGGATCTCCTGAATCATAGTGAGTACCATTTATGTTGTAAATGTTATTTCTTGAAAAATCTAAAGAAGATGACTGGAGACAGAATGATAGAATTCCTATGTGTAGGCCAAGACTTACATTAGCATAATAAAGTTGAGCGCTCGCTCAAAAATCTCCTACCTCAGCACAACACATTTATAACCAAGTGTTGATAGACCTAGGAATGGACATTCTTTTAGAAAATTCAGCAATTGTCAACTTCCAGACACAGCAAATGGATTGCAGAATGAGAACTGAGTGCAGAATTTTAAGCCTCTAATTTTGAAAATGTCTTATTAATCATTTTTAGACTTCAACAGTTCCATCACTGTCTACAGGAAGTCATAATAAAATTAAATGGAAAGTCAGGATCTTCAACTGAATATAGAATTCATTCAATTCACAAATGAAGCAGGGTTGAATTTAATAGAGTCTGATGGATTAAACCTTGACAAACCTTGAGATGGTGAATAAAGTACTTGCCAAATGGTGTTTCTAAAACTTAGTAAGTAACACCACCAGCCAAGTCATTGTTAAAAATGCAAATAGACAAGATCCAACCAACTTCTGTTTAGAAGTACTGTCCAGAAATCTGTAATCAACTATTTTTTAAAACAATATTAAACTATGACAGTATAATGAAATAAGCAAGGAATGATACTGACACATCCCAGGCATCTCTGATGCAGGTGACCAATGGGTCACACCTTGAGGAGTGCATTGTGATCTAAGGCAATTGAAGCTCTAACGACTGTTCTGTATAAAACCCTGTGTTTACTGAGAACCTAGATACTACTATTCCTCCACTTATCACCCCACTTCTTTATCACCCAGAGTTTCTTAAAGTGTACCTACTATGTAGAACTTCCAGGTAATTGGCATGGATAGTAAAAGTGATATATATGTATTGTATTTAGAAGATAATTTTGTCTCACATATGTAACATGGTAGAGTGAATTCTAGAAAGAGAAATGTGGAACATAATGGAGCCTCAATTTGTAGTGTGAAGGGGAATAAGTTGAGACAGTATTAAGAACCCTGAGCAAAAACCTCTGTGGTTAGGTGGAAATAGGGAAACAAAAAGGAGCATTCTATAAGCTTCTGTATTGAAACGTATAAACCAATATGTGCTCCAAGAAGTAAGTTAGAGAAAACAAGGAGAGAGATCATGAATATTTTCTGCCTTTCCATCAGACCTCACTAACCTAAATATTTTAATATGTTAGTCATAAGCATAAAAATGAGTTATGAAAATTAAGAAATATATAAATGGATTTGATAAGCCCTAGTGTATTTTAAACCCTCTGTATGTTATTTGGAACTCATTACCTTTGAATAATCAGTTAATTTCAAGTGAGTTAAAATGAATGCATATTACATATTGTTTCCATCTTATAAATTTTTCTAACATGTATATTATTCCTAG
This sequence comes from Glaucomys volans, assembly GCA_020662805.1. Classification (NCBI taxonomy): domain Eukaryota; kingdom Metazoa; phylum Chordata; class Mammalia; order Rodentia; family Sciuridae; genus Glaucomys; species Glaucomys volans. Next base: position 42,505 of record JAJEJO010003776.1, on the reverse strand, counting down.
TGATAAACACGCCACATCTTATAAGATAGATATGAATAAGTGAACACAATCCTTTAGGACACTTCAATTAAGCTACTATTGGGAAAGACTGCCAAACTATCACATTGTAATGAAATAAACAAGGAACATGTTTAAGATACATAGTGACAAATGAATACTAGCCAATCAAAATAAATACTATTAACATTTAGAATCCAAATGCCACTTTGTTGAATATTATTATCAGGATAGAAAGAGAATTTTCTGAATATGAAAGAAAAGAATCAAGTTTGCTAAATGGTGTACAAGAGCCTAAGAAATCTGTGAGGAAATGAAGGGAATAATACCACGTTGGAATAACAAGAGAATAACAACAGAAGCAGAAAGGCGTTGAAGGTCAATGTATGTTTCAGAAACGTCCTCGTGGTGGATTTTTCTTGTATTGTGTTTGGGTGGTAATGAATGGTCATAGGTAAGATTAACTTTTTATTGAAGCTTCATATTAACCTCAGGGGTAGGAAGGATAAATCTGTGTGAGGGAGAATGCTTATAGCTCTATTTTATATTTCCATTGACGGGGAAATCAAACTAAAGTAAATGGGGGAACTAAGCCTACTTCTGCATACTCCACTAACAGCCTCTCTAGAGGAGAAGGAATGGCTTTTTGCATATGGTAGATTGACTGGGGGAGACTCTTCTCTAGACAGGAACTTTTTTGTTTCTCTTTTTCAAGCCCTTCAACCTTCTGACAGGCTGTATCTTATTCTTTTTTTTAAATTTCTTTTTATTTTGATTCATTGTGCACAAATGGATACAACTGTCATTTCTCTGGTTGTACCAGAGATAGAGTCACACCATTTGCACAATCATACATGTACATAGGGTAATGATTTTGTCTCACTCTATTATCTTTCCTTCCCCCCTGACTCCCTCCCTACCCCTTATTCCCCTCTACACAATCCATCCTTCCTCCATCTTCCCTTACCTTGCCCTGCCCCCATTATATATCATCATTTATTTATCAGAGAAATCATTTGGCCTTTGAGTATTTGGGTTTGGCTTATTTCACTTAGCATGATATTCTCCAACTCCATCCATCTACCTACAAATGCCATAATTTTATTCTTCTTTATGGCTGAATAATATTCCATTGTGTATATATATCACAGTTTCTTTATGCATTCATCTAGTGAAGGGCATCTAGGTTGGTTCCACAATCTACCTTGAACTGCTATCTTATTCTCAACATAAACTTACTGGATTAAACTGTTCAAGGACAACCTATAAATTAATCTGAAGTTGTCTTTAGGAGAGATTGCTAGCATAACAGTTGGTGGAGTCTCTAAAGTTACTTTGCCCAATTAATCATTAGTGCAAATTACATTGTCATCAACATTTTTCTGTTCAGGTATTTTTTATTGACTTCCAATTACAATAAAATGAAGAATTGTTACATATTGATCCACGACAATTTCAGCAACATTTTCCTGTTTTATTAAAGAAGAAAAAAGCCATTCAAGATCATCCCTTCTGTAATCGTAAGGACTGGACTTAAGCTCATTTTACTTCTGGTTAGTACTTGGAGAGAGGAAGTCATTGTAAACAATAAGTACAAAAAATTACTCAGTGAAAATAAACTTCATATCATCCAAATGCTTCATGCAGAGAGAAGAAATTAGATTTATAAGTTTCATTCAAAATAAAAACAGTAGTTGTTACCATGCGTATTCCAAGTAGGAAGTAATACTGGACCTTCACTATGCAGTATTTTTCTTGAATTAACAAATTAGAGCAACAAGTGCTTTAATTTTTAAATAGGACCTAAAAGTAATAGGATACATTTAAGGAAATTAGTTTGAAGGGGACTCTTCTGTTTCACAAAGTATTCCCAAGGACAAGAAAAATTTATTTCTAATGTCTTCCTGTGATTTCACTATGATTGTGTCTAAGAAGCAAAGTAATATTGATATATATATAAAACTATTTACATATGTATACATGCAAATCTAAGCAAATATGTAAGTGTATATGTCCTATATTTCAATTAATAATATTATTAGAATAATGCTGCAAATACATAGCAGCTCAACAACTTAAAATATGTTATTATAAAAGTAAGTCAGAGCCATTTAAAAATTAAAAACAATTGAAAAGTTCTCTCTCAGAATCTCTATGACAAACCAACCCTGGTTGATTATCCCTACAATATTGTAACAAATACTTGAGTATTTCTGACTGTGATTATAAATTAAATATCTAAAGATTGAATTTTAATGCTTGATAGAAATAATAAATATTTCCAAATTGCTCTTAGGAAAAGTTAAAAATTTTTTAATCCCACTAGCATTGCATTGTGGTAAAATTTTGAGAAGGATCAAGTAGTGTTTCTCCATAATTCATATGCATTCAAAATAATAAAAGAGGTCTCTTTGGAAATGTAAGTTGACATATTGTAATTTAATATTTATAATTCTATTCAGGTCCTATCATGACTGTTTTTCTTGTTTGTAAATTTTAGAATATATTTTAGTTTGGATATGCAGTGTACCCTAAAAGCTTATGTGTGAGACAATGTAAGAATGTTCATAGGCAAGCGGGCTGGGGCTGTAGTTCAGTTTTAGAGCAACTTGCCTTGTATGTCTGAGGCCCTGAATTTAATTCTGAGCACTGCAAGAATGTTCAGATGAGAAATGAGAGTTTTAATCTAATCAGTGGCTTAATCCATCCATATGGACCTATTTAGTTGTAGCTGTAGGGAATCTGGATGTGGCTGGGGAGGTAGATCACTGGGGACATACCTTTGGGATGTATCTTTTGTCCTGATGAGTAGAGCTCTCTTTCTGCTCCCTGACTGCCCTGTCTTGAGCTGATTTCCTCTGCTGTGCCATTCCACCATAATGTTCTGCATTACTGGGGCTCAGAGGTATAGAGTCAGCCAACTATGGACTGAGAACTCTGAAACTATGATCCCCAAGAAGACCTCCTCTACATTGTTCTTGTCACTTCTTTTGGTTACAGTGACACAAAAACTGATCAAAACTGTGTGTCGTCTGAAAATTAGCAGAAGTTCACTATCAATAGGTATGATTCCTACTATGATTTCTCTTCAATAGTGTGGAGATTCGCAGACTAACTATAAAAATGTATATATCTTGGATTAATATCATAATTATATAGTAATAATAGAATTTAAGTGCATTTTTCATTAGTTTCCTCTAAAACTTATTTCAGAGGAATATTGATTTATTTTTTCCTCTGAAAGAAGTTCTATGACAACTTTTGAAATCTATGAGATTTCAATGAAAAAAAATTCCATGACTAGACCAGAGTAATTTTGTTTCCACCAAGCAATATCAGTAATTTTTATAAGATTATCTAAATAAAATTTTAAAATCCAATCAGTAATAGAATGGGCAAATTATAAAATTTTTATTGTTAGTAAATATCATCTGCTTAATTTTTTCATATTTTTAGTTTATTATAACCTAAATAAAAACAAATCTAGGCATTTTAAAAATGAAGTTTGTTAAATTTATGATTTAAGATATGATTGAGTTAACTCAGTGCAAAAAGTACATAAATGGTTAGTTTGTACTCTTTATTTCATTTTATGACATCTAATGAGTTCACAAGAAACATTCAGTCTCTATTTTTTTTAAGTACAATGTATAACTGAGAATTTCCTTCCTAAGAAAAAATTACCTCTAAATACAATTTCAAGACTTCCAACTTCACAAAAGAATTGAATAGCATATACCATGACGGGAAGCAATACAACAATAATCTTAGAATCTTCCAACTTCTATCACTTTCATGAAGGGAACTGGGGAAATTTGCAGAGTTAAAGAAATACATCAGTTGCAGAGAATTTTTATCTATGAGGCCCAAACCACTTTTTAAAAAATGTGATTTATGTCAAAAAATGATGACAAGTACACTAAACATATGTTCATTAAAATGAAAAAGGAGTAGTTTGTGGTATAATTAAGAAATTTGATCCCTTTTGAAAGCATTCTCTTCTTATAATGTATTATTTCATTAGCAATGGAAAGAAGTCACTCAATATTAAAGTGGCATGGAAGTTGAGACCACCTTAACATAATTTCATTATGCATAACTTCAAATAGCTTTAGTTTGTTGTTTTAATTGACATTTCTTATGATAGTTCAATAGGAATTGATATGAGGTAGGGCATTAGTTACAAAAGCATCACAGATTCTATTTGGTTAGTATTATATACATTCATCACTTCTATAGTTCAAAAACTTCTTATTTTTATGTGTTATTTAATTATAAAACACAATTCCATTTTAGATTTCATAAATTGCCTACTTCAAAAGAAAACTTATTAGTATGTGATATGAATTCTTGATCTCATAGAACAGGCACTAATTGAAGGTATTTGCATTCATCAAATAAATATAATATTTATAAACATGTTATATCTAAGGCAAATTTTAGCTTGTAGCAGTTTAACATGCACATCCAATTACCAACTTATTCCAATTACTGTGTTCTTAAATGTGTCAGGGGCTGTTCAAAGCACTGTTTCTGTATTAAAGCATGTAGTTATTTTTCAAGCTACATTACTCTTTATAATCCTCATTTAATAAATGAAGAACTTAATGCAATGGGAGATCATTCATTTGCTCAAGGTAACTGAGTTAGAAAAATTTAGAGCTAGAATTTGAACACAAGACATATGACTAACTAGCTTATATCTTTTTTCCAACATTAAACTTATGTATAATTCTAGAGAAAGGTACTAAGTTAAGCAGATATTTATAAAGTATTAAAAGCTAAAGTGATTATGTACTTGTAAGTAATCACGTAGTTCCTGAGGAAAGACAGAATTTATGAAATCTACCATTAGTAAGGTGATATGCTTATACTAAGTGATAACGTGTATTTATTTAAAATTATGTAGATAGATATTTTTCCTAATATAAAACATTAGTCATTTGCAGACCAACTATACCAGTATGTGAAACTATAAAGTCTTCATAAATTAAATAAAATATCTCTTTGAACTCATCAGAGAGCTTCCAAGCTAATGGGGACTTCAAGGAATAAGATCCCTACAGCAAGAAAAATAAAAAGTAAATTCAATTTTTAATGTTATCACTCCCCTTGAGAGGTTCACAGGATGCCCTGTGTTTCTGGGTAACTAAAGAAATGCTTTTAGTGAACATATTGGAATAATGGGGGAAAAATTTTAACTACTCATCAAAAATACTTGCATGGGTAAATCATTTCACACTAATATTTACATGCTAGGTAAATTAGAAATTGGCAAGCTCACATATAAAAATAAATCCTAGATTCAATTATATCAATAGTTAATTTGATGTACTTGGATACATGTAGCCAAACTTACTGTTCTTTTTTTCCATAAACTTCTTGCAGAATCAAGATCAAACAGAAATTCTGTGGAAGAATATATCACTGTGAGAGTCTCCATATTGTTTTAGATTTTTATACACATAATTCCAGAGTTTGATTACAAATCAATAGATTCTCGCTATTCATACTGCTCCCATTTTCTCAAATGCCGGACATGTTCTATAAACTAGTTCATTCCCATCTCTGTGGATCAGTTTGTGATGTGTGAGTTTTAACATGGGAGCGTTTTAGTAATTACAATGCTATAGAATTTGCCACCTCACTGACTATCAGTAATATGGTTCTTATTGCCATCTGGCGGGGCAACACATCAATTCCAAAATCCTATCATGACACCATTCTGTTCTCTAGGACTGAAGCTGCACCAATAGCCATAATCTCAATTTACCCAGAAGCAGACCTTTATAAAAAATTGAAGCAGTTCATTAGAAAGGTGTTCCCAGGAAATTCTAACAGGGGAATGAAATTAAGAAAAGTACAGGAAGAAAACTGCACAAGCTGCATCATGGGGAAAGTTAGAACCGTAGCTTAAGCCCAATGGAGAAACCTGAGAAATGGTGTAGAACACGCTCCTCAGAGCTATTCCTCCTGAGAAGTAAGAAATATGAGACATTTGTGCACAAACTCCCTGACTGCTGTAGAGTATGAATTAGTGTCAGACATCATTAATCCCTGCACCTGTGGCCTGACTCACAAGGGGCTGAGTGGGTTCCAGGCTAGTGAAAGTCCTCCAGCAAGGTGCATGCAGTTAAACAATGGGGGCCGGTGTGTGATAAAGTAGTAATGGCAAGGGGGATTCAGGTGGAACCCTGGTAGAGTTTGCTCCGGAGTTCCAAATATTCAGGATTCCAGATGGCTTTCTCACATTACACATTGCTCAAGGGTTTAGTCAGATACCTGTTTCCCTGTCCTCTCTATCTCTGTCTCATGCTTTGCCCCCACAGTTGGTTGGGCTTGTTTGTAAAATCACAACCTTATTTTATTTTCCATGTCCCACTTTGCTTAACTCTTAGTATTTACTAGTAGAAATGATCGATCCATCTAGACATCTAATCAGGGGACATAATACCCATCAAATATTTGGATTCTCTCACAATACTCAATTACAAGGCTCTAAGACATTCTCAGATGGCTGGGCATGGTGGTGCACACCTGCAATCCCAGCAGCTCTAGAGGCTGAGGCAGGAGGATCAAGAGTTCAAAGACAGCCTCAGCAAAAGTGAGGTGCTAGGGAACTCAGTGAGACACTGTCTCTAAATAAAATACAAAATAGGGCTAGAGATGTGGCTCAGTGGTTGAGTGTCCCTTAGTTCAATGCCTGATACCAAGAAACAAAACAAAATATTTTGAGTATTAACAGGTCTTCAGATTGTCTCTAGTTTTCTGTCATTTTCTATCATGTTTGCTTCCAAACTGGAAAGCAGTAGTATTTCAAGTAGGTATTAATATAATATAATATCTGTTAGCAATATGCTGAGAAAATAAAGCAAATTTTATTAGATTACATGCATTCTGAAACAAATATCATAATCAGATGCATATGTGTACATGTTTGTGTACATACACACATGAACTCACACATACTTTCATTTCTCTTAGTCTTTTCTTGCCACAATCTAAATACCCCTCTGAATTACATTGCTTTATTCCACAGACTTCATGCCTTTTCCTCTGCTGATGATCTTCAATTTTCTACTTTCCTATTCCCTTCAGAATTTAGTGATCAAAAGAATAAATATGGACAGCAGTGGTAAATCCAACCAATTATTCTCTGTTAATTCATTAGTTAGATAATGTGTTACCTCTCCAAGGAAATGTAATGCCTAACTCTCTATATACATCTTCTACAAAAAGTCTACAGGGAAAAACACTAATGCTGAAAATTCTAAAAGATACAACTGGGAGTTAATTTATTCAAGGGGGATTTTCATAGAGTCCCTCAAATCACATTAATAGAGCAGCTGCTTGCTCTAATTATGCATAAATCAATCCTACAGCCACAAGTTACTGGAGGAATGGGAACATTTTCAATGCAATGTCTTCTAAAAAGGGTAACAAACATATACTTCTTATTATTGGTGGTAGTGTTTTGTGCCATCAAATTTGGGTTTTAATGAACAGAACTAAGTTAAAAATTAATATTTATAGTATATTTGCAAATAGGACTTCTTTTAATAATCATGCATGTTGATCTATGCATAATTAACTATGTAGAAAATGTGAAATGGAAAATAAAATCATATCTAATTAATTTTTATAGTTAATCCATTACCACCTTCATGTTCATCACAACATGGCCTAATTATTATTTGTGAAGAATGGATTAAAGCAAGGAGAACAGTTACAGTAATATTCTTGTTGTGCTCTATATATTGTCTGATTTATCAGATTATTCTGATCTCAAAACTTTGATAATCATCTCTAGGCAAAGATTGTTTCATCTGAGTTCAGAGCATTCTTTTTTCAAATTGTGAAATACAGTAAAATAGAATATTTGTGTGACCATGGAGTAAACACACTATTCTTAAATTAAAAAAAAAATGAATTGCTAACCCAAAGAGAAAAATAGGTTATAAATTAGACTATACTAAGAATAGGAATTTCTATTTATAAAAAGGCATAATTATCCAGGTGTGGTGCTCACACCTGCAATCCCAACTGAAGTGGGAGAATCACAGGATCAAGACTAGCCCAGTCAATATGATGATATTGTTTAAAAAAGCAACTATTAAAAGGGTAAAACACAAGGCACAGCATCAGAGATGATTACATTGTACATACCTCTAACAAAGGACAACCAGATTATATAACAAATTTCAACAAATGAATGAGAAAAAAATATACAAAATCCAACATGAATGTGTGCAAAACACAAAGGAATGTAGTTTCAGGAAAAAAGAATATTGAAAATAGAATGATATATTACTGTCTGTTTGCCAGAAGGTAAATTTTTTTTAAAAAACAACCTGTTCTTACCAAGTTCATTTTGTAAATACCTGGAATAGGCATGGTGGTGGAAGTGAGTGTTGATATAACTACTTTTGAAAGATCTTTGGCTCTGCTAAAACACAACATATGAGCCAGACATCTCACACTAACAATGAAAACATATATTTATGATAGCACACACATTAGAATGCTCTTAGCCAAAAGAAAATTTTAAAATGACCAAATGCCTAAGAAAAAACAGATATATATTTTTTTCTCACAGTGGGTTACTATGCAGTTATCTCAAAAAATGATAACTGCATGTAGCAATTTGAATGAATATCTGTGATATAGAACACAGCAAAATGCACAAAATATGATTTTATATCATAAAGAATAAAATCTACAATTTTTTCAAATTTTGAATGAATTTTTCCAACCATATAAAAAATGGATTTCTAATAAAAGAAACAACATTAGAACACTGAAACCATTATGCAGAGTGAAATAAGGCAGACACCAAAAGGCATATTATTTAGGTCCAACCTTATAACATATCTAGAATAAGCAAATTCAGAGCTTGACACTAGATTCAATTCACAAGAGCTTGGAGTTGATAGAATGGGGAGTTGTAGTTTAGGGAATATAGAGTTTCTATCTAGGGTGATAAAAAGCTTTCTGCAACATTTTGAATGTAATCAATGCCACTGAATTTTATTTCAAAAATGTTTAAAATGGAAAATTTTATTTTATGCATATTTTACCACAACAAAATATGCATAAAGAAAATAAGCAAGTGTGCATTTTATACCAAGTATAAATGATGAATAAGCCAAATAGTCAATAATTAGCAGTAGGTT
>JAJEJO010003776.1:0-33235 GCA_020662805.1 Glaucomys volans | reverse complement strand
ATTTATTTCCCTATTCCTTCTCAATCTTCTTCAAAACAAAATGATACATTTATAAATGAAAAAAAAGTCTAAAAACTGATTTCTAATAAACAAATCAAGAAAACCTATATTTTTACAAATTCAGATAATGCTTACTTTTCAAAATGAATGGAAAAGCATCAGAATTATCCTGGATTTTCACACAAATCCACTGTAGTGTATCACTTTTTGATTTGTATTGCACAGGAAAGATTTGACTTTCAATTGTATACTTGCCATATGTATACTTTTCTGTATGCATATTCTGCTTAAAGATATTTAAATATAAGTAGGATGAACTCTTTTCTAATTCTATTAGGGAGAGTCATATACAGCAAAATGGTTCCAACTGCATTTTTATGCAGGTTAACAGTTCATGGATTTTTTTAAGCAACTTCCTCATCTTTCAGATGGACGCTGTTTAAAAATTTCAGAGGATTTTGCAAATGAAATTTTCTCTTCAATACTGCAGATTTCATCCTGCTTCTTTTTTTCAATTTGTATGTTCAGTTTAAATAGTACTGATGAATAATGTGTAGAGAATGTATCAGGAATGGTATACAAAGAATTAATATTTTTCAGCATGCTCTTTAGCATTACCATGGAAAAAAAACGTGGAACTTCTTGGAAAAATTTTCTATTTTAATTTTCAAAAGAGGTTAAAAATGGGGATTTGGGTTAAAAGCAAAGTATATCATGCTGAGAGTGACTTCTGAGGTAAAAGATTGATTTAGTAACAAGTAAGATTTGTTCTTAAAAATCATTGAAGATATGTTTTGATATTTATTTGATATGAGAAAAATGGTGGAACTGAGAACATCTACATCTAAGTGTAACAAGGGAAGGAAATTCCCCAGAGATACACAGTTATGAAAGACAGCTCAAGACAGAGGCAAGAAAGCATGGGTAGATCTCATTAAAGAATCTCAGAAAATTATATGTAGATAGATTCAAGAGCAAAAGCATGACAAATAATTCAGAAAACATTGCAGTTGTGTTCTCAATAGCAGTAACAGCAGTTACTGTTATTAACTTTGGTAGTGTGGATTGAGAGAAGTATGTATGTTTTCAGTATGTTCATGAATAGTTGTGTACTGAAGATGTGATTTGGGAAGTAGAAAGAATCAACCAAAATTAGTAAGAAAATAGGGGACTGGCAAAATTTGAATTCACTGTCAGAAAATTGTTGCTAAGGGAAGACAGAGAAAGAAAAGTTGTGGCAGAGGCAGTCGAAAACTTAAATAGCTGTACCTATTACCTGGGAAAGCCTTATCAGACTTTTTGACAGATATCAAGAAGATGATATCAAATATGAAACTGGATATATATACAAGGAGTGTAATAGCAAACAAAGAAAATTGATACTTTTACAAGCTAGATAATGCTTACTTTTGAAAATGAATGGAACAAGCATCAAAATCATTCTGGATTCTCACACAAATCCAGAATAATTCTCACACAAATTTTCCAAAACAAAACAAAACAAAACAAAAAACCAGACTGGGGTTAGAGGTGCATATTTGGAAGTAAAGACATTATTTAAGATCTCAGCCCAGGACTGGAGATGTAATTCAGAGATAGAGTGATAACCTAGCAAGAATGTAATCTTTGTGTTTGATGCCCAGCATGTAACAATATATGTCTAAAAAGACCAAAAAAAAAGAACCTGTCTTGGATAAGATAATCTGTGAAAGATACTGCAGAGGAAAATGTAGTACAGGGTTGGAAATTGAGGCCCAAAACAGAATTTTAAAAAGAAAAACAAAACAAAACACCCCCCCCCACACACACACACACCCACTCCAGGGTCAATTAGAGATTAAAGAAGAAGAAAAATAGGAGAAAGGCATCTAGAGAGTATGAGGCAACCTGAAAAGCATATTGTCATATGAACTGAAAAAAAAAAAAGAAAAAGAAAAAGGGGCTTAAGAAAATCTAATGATTCTCTGCTGTGAAACACCAAGGAAAAGACTGAGCAGAAGCAAAACAAACTTTCTCTGCTGCCTTTGTGGATGGTTATGTGCATATAACCTGCCCTCATGAGGAAACCCTAATTTATATGCTGAAACAAACAAAACTCAGGTCACCCTGTCTGATAATTGTCTCTGAATCAATGCAACTTGGAGAATTTTCCTAGTTAGACTTTGCAAGTCAATTCTACTCGCACTTTTGCAATGTTGGTGCCTAAAGATCTGTGGTCATCTGTGAGGTATGTTAATCAGGTAGGAAAATTCTTTTATCCCCATTATGATCAAACTTTTTCTTAGCTTAGCAATTTTGCCAAACTAGTGATCATCTTTTTATCAAAGACTGCATTTTTAAAAACTTTTCAATTTTAATTCTTCCTTTCCAACCTTTTTTTTGTCTTTCCCTAACCCTGCTTGCCACAGTGAATTTTCTTTTTTTTCTGCCAGTTCTGAAGACAAGGCCCAAATGTGCCAGTGAATTCTGCCTTCAGAGCTGATTCAACTCTGCTTTCCAACATAGCCCTTAAGGGCTGCTTGCCCCTAGAGCTATGGTTCAGATATTGGGATGAAACTCTTATGTCAATAAAGCATCTGTACTCTGTGTTTGAATTGTGCACTCTTCCAGTGTGGCCCTTTCTCTGAAAATGGTCACTCCATTTAATTTTAACTGTGAATATTTATACCAACAGACATTAAACTAGTATTATCCATACCTGTACAAATATTTAATGGGAATCAAAGATGTACAATATAATTTACAAAAGATCCCTTAACAGGCTCTAAGTTATTTAAAGATGCAATTATTTGCAAAAGTGAAACATTTTACTCTCATTGAAATGAAACTATTTATTAAATAATTTATTAAATATATTAATAAATCTTTACACAGACAATTTGCTTTTAAAATTTATATCTCTACTTGAATTTTTAATGGTGGTACTTTGTTTCTTTCAGTTAAATATCGTGGTGTTTTCTTCTAAATTATCATTTGTTAATCCTGTTTTCTTCTTTTTCATATTTATTTAAATAGTCAGCCATAAAATTAATATTCAATGACATAATACAGACTATGAAGCAATAATTTCCAGTCTCTATTACAAAATATAAACTTTATTTTTGGTTTTAAAAGTGTGAATAATAAAAGCAGTATAGAATTGTCTCTATCATAAGAAGTAATGGTGTTTCCTCCAATGGTAGTCTTAAAATTAAATACATGTATTTCACCAACCTGTACACTTTGTTCACTTAAAATATTTTACCATCTTCTGATAATATTCAAAATGATATCATTTCATATTAATATATTGCTATTTCTTTTAATTTTCAAGGATTTTTCTGAAAATGGCCTTTTTCTACCTTTTTTGCTAATTTAAATGATTTTATCCCAGAAAAATATAATATATATCAGTTACTCAATATTATTAGCATTCTAAAACACAATGCCTCCTGAATACTTGAATACTTTTTTGTGGTTGTTATTTGGCTGTGATACTACTGATCACAGTGATTAGGTTTGGATTAATTAAAAATGAATAAATTTTAAATCACTAACCCCCTAAATCTCAAGAGGAAAGGAAGAAATAATAGACGAGAGAAGGAAAAACATATAAAAAGAATTCAAAGAGAATATACTGTATACTTTGAGTTGAAAAATGTCTTTAAATTGTCTTACGTAGTTTTATAATGTTCACTGAAATTTTGTAATATTACATTATGAGATGTAGTAATCATTTTGTGTAATTAACAAAAGTAAGAATTGTAAAATATGTCTGGGTTCACTGTTTATAAATCATTAGTTAAGGATGTTGATAAAATAATAATATTAATGCTAATAATTAAAAGTTCAAGTGCAAGGAGATCTCTGTTGAAGCGAGATGAAGCACAGATTATACTTTTCTCAAAGTAACTCAGAGTGTACAAAAGTTATTTTCTTAAACATTAATTTATACATTTCTGAACCAATTTTAGGGAAATGCAATTTGTCTCACTTTTACAGAGAACAATTCAAGTCTGTATCATCGTGCAAAAGAGGAGAAACAGACATTTTCTTCAATGTAAATTTTCATCTAAGATCATCTGTATAATATGAATTTGGCGTCTATGAACTATTCTCTTAAAATCTCCTGGTAAATGCAGCTAGAACATTATGGCTGCACATATTTCTATGCACAATTGCCAAAGGATGAAAAGTTGTCGGGATCATTAAAACACAAGCAGCAACAACAAAAGCCTCTGTCCCTTCTACTTTCATGGATGGATTATGAGCTGTAATATGCCACTTGAAGCATCCTGTGGTGATTTGTTAGGACCATCATGGACTGTAGCTAACAGAAAGTTTAATGTTTCAATTTCCTGTATTTTAGAGCCGTCTTAAAGGTGTCAGATTTCGAATGGTTCACCTGATTCAATGAGTTCCTGGCATTTAGATCCTTCAGTATGACTTCAAGTACTAGACTTTCACTTACGGCTGCTGAGGCTGGTGTCTTTCTTTCTTTATTCCTTTCTTTTTTTCTGAGCACTAAACACTATATGAACAATTACTCTTCATATTTAATAGCTAATATCACTCTACCTATTTTATCAGTAATATCGGTCTAATTGTGGGTAAGACTTATGCAACCCTTAAATCAGAAACATTGAAGAGCAAGTGCTTACGAATAGCTGATGTGGATTAGCATGTGACAGTATTGTTCAACCAAAAAAATTAGAAAAGGAAGATGTAATCCATAAGCTATATGCATGTATTTTACATCATCAAATTGTCACAGGAAAGCAGGGAGCTGAAACTCCAAACCTCGGTTCTTGTATTACAATGAAAGAAAATTTAAAATCAGACACAAAAAGAGAACTTTATTATAAGAGAACTTTAATGCAAGAGAACTTTATTATAAGAGAAAGGGAGGTGAAGGTAAAGTAAAAGCAAGGTGAGGCTAAAGCAGAGAGCATTCTCAAGAGAGAGAATGGACCAGCTCTGAGCAGAGAACAACAAAGGAGACAATGTTGTCTCCAGGTTGATTACAGTTTGATGTTTACCAGGAGACCTGGGAACCACCTTCTGTACTCTTTGCCAATCAGGTCTTCATCTCTTCTTTCATGTAGGGTGATGAAGTTGCTGACCTTGGTTGGTCCTCTCTGGAACTATCATGGTGACCATTCTATTCAGGAGGACTTTATCTACAAGTCAATCTGTGTTACTTTGGGCACTGGGGTCAGAATTTACCTTAGTGAGTCTGCACTACTAAATTAATCTTCCTTCCCAGACAAATAGAGACATCTAAAGCCATAATTTCTAGTTTCACATCAACACCAATGGACCCTGACAAGAGTTAGTCCCATTAATCCTTTTCTTTTGACATACTTTGTTTGTTTATTTTCTATAGATAAACTATCACCCTTTGCTATCTCATCTACTTTGGAAGCAATTTAAGGAAGACCCTAAAGTAATTTAAAGAACACTTGTGACCTTCCCATGCATTTCACTGCTCATTGCTAGCTATTACCTAACAAATTTTCTCTGCTTGGTAGGTCCATATGACCTATTCTGCTCTGCTGTCCAGAGTATTACATCCCACCATGGTAATGTGGGGAAACATGGGATTTATGATGTAAAGACATATTTGATAGGCTGCAGCTTTCATTAGAAAATGGTTAAAAGGTCTTACTCCCTGATTAGAATGTGTGTCAGTACTAGTAAATTAATTAACATTAGCGGCTGCAGACTCGACTATTTGCTGTCGGCCTCTGGTGACTTCCTAGCAGATTTCGTCCTGTGAGCAGTGTCTGCGAGTGGCTTGGGCCAAGACAGCAGGGACAGTCCAAAGTTCCAGGCCTAGGACCTGGGCTCAGGAGCCTTTGGCTTTACCAATGTTTGAGCGCTCTCTCCTCCTTGCTTTCTGCAGGAGTAGGCAAGTTTGTGAAGCCTGAGAAGGTGGTGTTGGTCTGACAAGATGCTCTCCACTGTGAAGAACACTGATGATGTCACATCAGACCTTCCCTACAGCCAAACTCTGGTGGCTGGAAATGACAGCTATTCCCACAAAGTGACAGCTGCCATGAGCTAGAAGAAAATTTCCAAAAGGTCAAAGATCAAGCCTTTTTTGAAAGTTTATGATTACAATCATCTCATGCCCACAAGGTGCTCCGTGGATATCCCCTTGGACAAAGCTGTCGTCAACAAGGATGTCTTCAGAGACCCTGCTCTTAAACCCTGCTCTTAAAAAAAAATATTTGAATAAAACTCAGGGTTATCATATACAAAAACATGTTTGAATTTAAACAGAATAAACTTGTAGAGCAAGTATAACTGAATATGTACAAGAGAACAAAAACTTAGAGATGCAAGAGGGCATGAAAATTGCCCTGATTTTGAAGGACCAAAGTATTCATATTAGTATGTGGAATAGTGAGAGGGCAGCTGGGCGCTATACTCTGTCATCGTCCCCTCAGGATGTGTTGAACACTACTGATGCACCAAATCACCTTGACAGGCACTAAGGAGCCAGGTGAGAGACCACAATGAATTCATGCCACCCTTCCCCCAACTCCAAGCAGCACAGTGAGGAAGTGTTCCTACTTGGGGAAGGAAGAGGGAATTCAATTGTGGCCTTAGACTTGAAATTCAATACAAGGCCCACCTTGGTGAAATCCAGGGCCAGGAAGAACCCTACAATTCACACCTCAGGCCAATACTCATGGACTAAGTTACTGGAATTATTTTTCAGGTGGAAAACAGGATTACCTCCACCAACACTTCTCCCTCAGGCAGAAGAGCAAGAACTCTGTCTTGGGAGCAGAGCTGGAAAGCTAGTACAGGATTTGGTCTTAGAGCTCAGTGTCAAGTCTTGGGTGGGAAAACACAGCACAGCACCAGACAGAAAACAAAGGCTTTCTTACTCAGGTCAGAGCTCATACATGGAAGCTAGATCTTGGCATCAGGTAGAAACCAGAACATTAGTCAGATAGCTTTAGGTTTTGACCTGCATTGTCAACTGCCCTTAGTGGGAGTGGGGAACACACAACTCCTCTCAAAGCCTTTGCAGGTGCCTTGACTATGACACTCAGGTGGGCTACAGCTTAATGTTAGCCCAGGTACCCAAGGGACTGTCTCCACCACCGTCCATCAATCTTGGGCAGAATAATTATCACCAGACCAGTTCTCGCAGATGGAGCTGCAGAATCTCCCTAGCGCAATCCAAAGACCTGTGCCCTGGTGGGAAGAACTTGGGTGTCCACCTACATTACTATAAACAGTACCCTAACCCTAACCTGGACCATGGTGTAATCCTTGGACTAAATTAGTGAACTTGATCACAGGCTATTTGAAAATATTTAGAGGAAAAAAACAAGCAATTACAACAACAACCAGGGCAAAGAAAGAAGAAAACTTAAGAGAATTCTGGGACACAATGGACAGAGCAAATATTAGATCACTAGGGCTCAAGGGGACATGAAAATGCCCAAGGTTAGAAAGCTCATTCAAAGCAATAATAACAGAAAATTTCTCAAACACAGAGAAGGAGTCAAATATTTAGGAACAAGAAAGATAAAGGTTATCAGTCAGATTTAACTCAATCAAGACGTGTTAAAATCAGGATTTCAAAAAGTGAATGACATGAAGAGAAAGGAAATCAACTAATGCAAAAGGGAGTTCCAGTTCACCTGACAGCTAAGTGTCAACTGAAAAGACTGGTGGGTGGGAACAAAGACTTGAAGGAAAAAGCAAAACAAACTGAAACTAATGAGAATAATGTCCCCAGCAAAGTCACCCTTTAGAAATAGAGAGATAAAGATACTTATAAACAAAGAAAAATGGAGAGAATGTATTTGCAACAGCTCTGTATTATAAGAAATGCTGAATAGCTGGGTGTGATGGCTCTGGCCTGTAATTCCAGCAGTTTGGGAAGCTGAGGCCAGAAGATTAGTAGTTTGAAGCCAGCCTCAGCAACTTAGCAAGGTCCTAAGCAATTTGGAAAGACCCTATATCTAAATAAAATATGGAGATGTGACTCAGTGGTTCATTGCCCCTGAGTTCAATCCTTGGTACCACCAAAGGAAAAAAAAATAGAAAGAAAGAAATGCTCAATAGACTTCCTCAAACTAAAGGATACATTCATTAGTGTTAAGAAAACATCAGACAGTAAAACTCACTGTTAAGAATAGGTATGCTATCATGGCACACATGTGTAATTCCAGTGTTTTAAGAAGCTGAGAAGGGAAGATCACAAGTTCAAGGCCAGTCTCAGCAACTTAGTGGGGCCCTATGCAAATTAGTGAAACGCATTCTCAAACATAAAAAGAGCTGGGTATGTGATTTACTTGTTAAGTGTCCCTTGGTTCAATTACCAGTACCAAAAAAAAAAAAAGTTATGCAAATTCAAAATGTTCCAATACTATCAACATGTCAACATGGTATGTAAAACATCTGTTTCTTTAGTATGACGACTTAAAACAAAACAATCAAAAATAAGAACTATATTAATATTTCAAGATAAGACAAAGATGTAAAATTGGACATCAAAAATTTTAAATGGGGGAGTAATGGAGGTCAAGTGTAAAGTTTTGTTAGTATATTTTCCCTCATTTTTGCTTTTTTAGTATCTTTATGATCAGGTTGTAGTATCATGTCATAAGTAATAGAAATTGATCTCTATAAACTTCCCTCTTAGCACTGTTTTTGACATACCATCCCATTTACTGGGGAAATTGTATATCCACACATGGAAGAATGAAACTAGACCATTATATCTCACAGTTACAAAAATTACCTCAAAACAGATTAAATATTAGCTATAATGTATGAAACGGCTAAAGAAATACATAGAGGAAACACTTCAGAATAGGATTTTTTCAGAGCAGGAAAGAGCAAAAATAGACCAATGGAATTACATCAGACTAAAAAGCCACTTCACAGCAAGGAAAACAATTATCAGAGTGAAGAAATGACTTAGAGAATGGGAGAAATACTTACTGAAAAATATCTATCTGACAAGGGGTCAATACTCAGAATGTATAAAGTACCTTAAAAAAATCTAAAGTTAAAAATCAAACAAACCAGCTGGATGGGGTGGCTTATGCCTATAATCCCAGCAGCTTGGGAGGCTGAGGCAGGAGGATGTGAGATCAAAGTCAGCCTCATTAACTAAGCGAGGGCCTAAGCAACTAGGTGGTATTGTTTCAAATAAAATACAAAAAAGGGCTGGGGATATGGCCCAAAGGTTGAGTACCCCTGGGTTCAATGGGTTCAATCCCTGGTACAAAAAAACAAAAGACAAAAAACCCAAAACAAAAAAACAAAAACAACAACAAAACAAACCTCAAATAAAACAATTAAAAATCAGGCAATAGACCAAAAGAGATACTTCTCAAAAGAAAGTATGCAAATGACCAACAGGTACATTGACAAATGTTCAATATCATTAATCATTTGTGAAATGAAAATTGAAACCACAATGAGACCTCACCTCACTCCAGGAGGAATGGTTACTATCAACAAAGACAGCAAGTTTTAGCAAGGATGTGGGAAAAAGGATGCCTTCAAACCCTTATTGTTGGGATTGTAAATGACTACACACATTAGGGAGACCTGTAGATTCTCCAAAAAATTAAAAATATAAATAGCATATCATCCAGCCATCCCCCTGGTAGGTATGTGTCCAAAGGTAATGAAATCAGGCTGGCAAAGAGCCATGTGCCTCCATCAGTTATGACAGCACTATTTTTAATAGGTAAGAAACAGGAATGGTGTCATGTCCACTGGCTGATGAAAGGATGAGAAGAACTTGGTACATGTACACAGATTCAGCCATGAAATAGAAGGAATGGTTATCAATGAGCTTCATTACAATATACATAATAGCCACATATTACTTACAGTTTGATTGCATGCCTCTCCTTCCTGGAACTCCTGAGTGGAGCTGCTCACGGATGGAAGGAGGTTGAAGAAGAATCACTGTGACCTCAGCACCTAAAAGAGTGTGAAAACCACTTCCTGTCTCACAGTTTTAAAACCTTCCTGAAAGGTGAGAAGATATAATTTATGTTTATTCTGTCCTATGCTGTATCATTTCAATGCATAATTCCTTAACAAAAACATGCATTTTCTATTACTTGAATCCAAAACCTTTCAAATGATCCAACATTAAAATTTTTCACTTAAACTTTTCTCAGATTTTTTAATCCTTATTAAGTACCACAAAAACATGAAAAAGCAAGTAAACTGACATTAATAAGACAATATGTGATTAAAACACTTGCAGCTTATAATGAGAAACTCTGTTTAACCAACAAACACAAATCATGTCCACTATTTACAAAGCTCCAAGTTTGTCCCAGCTATATATTAGCCTGTACTTTTTTCACAAAGCAATTTATTTTCAGAATAAATGTTTAGAGTTAAGGAATGGTTTAGAAATAAATTAATAAAATTTATTGGTCAGGCATGCATTTAAACATGCTTTATTTAAAGATCATAGTACTTCATTGAGCATTCATTAAAATCTATGGTATACCCAATTTTTTAAAGTATAATTTTAGTTAAAACCACACTATAAATCTGGTAGTATATTATAAATTTAATTTTAATCCAGAAAAGATGATGCTTCTTCTATAATACTAGACCAATTTATTTCTCATCAAAACATAGAAATCTTGTGTTTGATATTGATTTGTGTCATAATCTTATACATTTTAAAATTGCTATTTCGCATGGTCAAACTAAAAATTTGCAGCAATTTGCAGCAATGAAACAGACCCTTAATTGGAAACAATTTAAAAATATATATACAGAAGTTTTCAAAGGGCTTCCCAGCATGGACATCTTAGAGGTCTATGCCCCTGACAGCAGAGCAGAGCAGAGGTGTAAGGCAGACTCCTGGAGCCCTTGTCCATCAAGAATTTGCTTCTTAGATGGGGAGAAATCTGGGAAGCTGAACAATCAGCTGAATCTGAAAGGCTGAGAAACTTCCCAGACTTAATGGACAGTTGCACAGCATTAAAGAAAGGGCATAAATTGGAACTTGAGGCCAATGCGTGAAGAGGATCTGGGGTTACACACTGAAATTTTGGTTGGAAGACTGAAGGGATATATTTTCTACTTAATAAACAGAAAATCAGCCAGGTCTTACAATAACTGAAGCCATCTTCAAACAAAGTCAATTTGGGTTTGTTTTAAGGACTACTTCCCACTGTTTAATTGATTTTTGTAGCAAACATTTTTGAAAACATTCAGTTTTAAATTGTCCTGCTATGTATCACACATAATTTCTGAGTCTCATGCAAAAATAATCAGGCATGTCACAAAAAAATAACTGAAAGCAAACCAAAAAGGATTAAAAAAGCAAAAGAGGAAATGTCATAGTAAAACTGCCAAAAACAAAGACAAAGAGGAAAATTATAAAGGCAGCCAGAAAATAAAATAAGACAGAAAAAAGCATATTGCCTTCAAAGAAAGACTTCCCAAAAGAAACAATAGAAGCAGCAGATAATAGACTGATATCTTTGATGTGCCAAAGTAGAATTCAATTCCCTGTGAAAATATCACTCATAAATGAAGACAAAATAAATTTTTAGAAAAACAAAGATTGGAGAAGTCAACTGTGTAAGGATATCATTAAAGAAGTCCTGCAGGAAGATTTTCTGTATGTAAGGGAATAACTGTGGACTGAATCTGCCCTAACTTTCCTATGTATGCATATAAACATACCACAGTGAATCTTACCTTCATACATGTCTACAAGGTGCTAATTAAAGAAAAAAACTATAAGTAATTAGCAGAAAGAACAGAAGAGTAAGGGAAGGGAATAGGGAGGGAGGAGGAGAGAGGAAGGGAAAATACTGGGACTGAATTAGAACAAATTATATCTCATGCCTGTATAATTATGTCAAAATGAATCCTAATAATATGTATAACTAAATGAGCTAATAAAAAAGAGTCAAATGACACAGCTTTTTGTAGACAAGTCTGTAAAAATTTAAACCACAGATGTTGTCGTCTTGGTTAATAACTCATATCAAAGAAGTGTGCATGAGAACAAACTCATCTGTACATAGAATTCACCAAACGTAAGTGAAGGAGTAATAGGCAAATGATTCCTTGAGCAGAAATTTTTCAAATCATCTTTGTAGATTCTCCACCCTCAAGGAGAGGGTGCATTTCTCTCACTCCAGAAGTGTGGATCTTGCTTATAATAGTGCAGTATTGACAGGAGGGAAAAATAATGGCTTCACACTGGAGAAACCTGGCCAACCCTACTATAGCCAGGTGATCAAAGTCAGCATCAACAGATGTAACCCATGGTGATGGTATGGACTGTTGGTGTTTTGTACTAGGACATATATTACCATTGTGTTCTTTCTCCCAAGAAGAAATGTTACTAGGATAATTAGAAAAATACCAATGATCCTCAGTGGAGGAACACTCTACAAAATACCTGAAAATGATTTTTAAAACTGTAAACATACTATAAAATAAGGCAAGTCTGATAAACTGTATGCCAATAATGTCTCTTAGAATACTAAATGTAATGAGATATCTTGGATTGGATTTTGGAAGACAAAGAACATTAGGGAAATATGAATAAAGTATATACTCTAGTAAATTATGAGGTATCAATACTGGTACATTAATTACAACACATATTCTGTGCTCATAAGATTAAAAGTTGGGAAACTGAGTTATGTGGAAAACTACTAATTTTCATTGCCATTTTTCCTTGTAAAGTCTCTTAAGGTTTACTTAAAAATACTCTAGAAAATTAGAACTATTTAGTAACCTCCAGAGACTTGCTTTCAGATTATTTTAAATAATGTTGACATTGCACCATCCAAGGATCTATATGTATCTTATTCAGCCCCAATAAAACTAGTATCCCTTTGTCTCTCTGAACCTCTAAATGATAATGACTTCGTATTGTCTCCTGATCATTTGCATCAATATCACTTGCTGGATGCTTTAAACTTGTCCACACATCTTGAAATTGTCCCATTCAGGCATAAATATAGGTTTAATAGTGTCTAAAATTTGTACTATTTGGAGATTTTGCTTTTAGAAAAGGAGTACACAATTGTAAACACTAAATTTGTGTAGAAGCAAATGCACATTTAGAATAAGCGTGAATTCATGTTACTGTGAAATGGAAATTCCTTTCTTCTAAAATCCCTGTAGACGTTTTATCAGTCGTGCAATGATCCTTCACTGTGAGCAGGTTGCCTCTTCCCATCTCCCTGTACGGAACACAATGTTGCACAGCAGCTTCCACACCTTTCAGAGGCTGGTGCAAATGGGAGCCCTGCAGTTTAAGCTTCATTAGCTTCACATTAAAACTGTCTCTCGCCCCTTCATTTAATTCTCTTCAAAATCCCAGTAGATTGTGGTTGCTTCTCTGATGTCAGCAACCTTTACCAATAAGGCTAGGAGGTAGCAATGCAGAAAGTAGGCTAATTGGAGATCTCTTTTGTCTAAAGAATCAATGCTCTTGGGGTGTCTTGTGGAATGTGAGAAATGAGATAGAGGTAGCTAGCAATGACGATAGCCAGGTTTGGGGATTCAAAACTCTTTTGTGCTTAGTGTCATTCTAGTTAATAGAAACTAGCCGAAGAAGCACCAAATTGGAGAAGAATAGAATTTGAGTTTGGGGCTGTAGAGTTAGATATTTCTACACAGATATTTCTGTGTAGCACATCCATAGATGTATGTAGCAGACATCTGCATCTTAATTATGAGGAGAGATGTGATCTGGGAATACAAGTCTGAGAATCATCAACATAGACAGACTATATAGAATTCTAAAGTGATCACTTGAGGAGTCACTTTAGGAATAGAAAGGTATCAGTGTAAATCTCAGAAAGGAAAAAAGAAAATAAAGCAGTGTTTCAAAGGGCATCTCTCAGAAGCAACTGCAAACTGACTCACTCATGAGAGGGAAACTACAGCGTTCTACTTAACCAGAAGTGAAAGAAACAAATATTAAAAAACTAGAAGCATCAGAAGTAACCATTCTGCTACGATGGATATGGACACACATTGAGAGTTTCTATTTGATTATGTGGCAAGGCTAGCAACAATCTTATGAGCTAAGAAAATTTATCCCAATTTAGGATGGATAAATTGAGTTACATGACACCATTTTCCTAAATTCATTTCGTAAATAACTTACAGATTTTAGGTTTAAACATAAATCAAACTGTGTATTAAAAACTATATTGACTAGGGGCAAGGGAAGTCCTTTCAAAATATGGGAAGTATAAAATAATACCGGAAATCATAGGTCCATGAGGTTTAAAAGCATTCAAATAATTTTTTTTAAAAAAAACAGCAAAACCCCAGAAAGATCTCTATCTAAACAGTGAGGGAAAGTCATCTTCTAAGAGTGTTTTTGTGGTTTTATAAGCACATTTTTCATGCCAGAAAAGGCCCTGTTTCTTCTCTCTGTACCTGTTGTTGCTTATTATACCTGTTGAACAAGGAAAGAGAAGTGCATCCTATTGGGTGCTACTTGTTCACCAAAGACAGCTCAGCCTCACTCTGTACCTTGCCTCTGTGATAGACAGTGATTTGCATTTGCTTAGCAGCATTTCTTGTACTTCTGACTTCATTGTTAACAAAAATGGCTTCTATGTGGGGTGCTAGGTCCCTGGACCAACATGCTCGCCATTCCGACCTTCCAGATAGTGACAAGCTGGTTGAAAATGCACATGGTGTTTGTCTGTGGGAGGGTGCTTTGAAGCGTGGACTGTGTCTGGTGGAGGGTGTGGCATATCATTCACGTTTTAAACAAAGTTTTCGTTAGTCTGACAATGCAGTGGTTATATAACAAATCTTTAAACCAATAAATGTTTTAAATATTAAAACGGTTATATGTTTTTGGATAAATCACAGATAGTACAAAGAATTGACAGCACCTATGTACCCCGTTTCCCAATTTTTGACATCTTGTGTTGACATAATTCATGCAATGTTGGTATATTATTATTAATTTCCTGCTTTATTTAAATTTCTGTCTGGTACCCTGGATCCCATCTATTCCAGGATCCCATCTAAAATATTGTTACTGGTGATCATAAGTTCTGTTTTCCCAGATGTGAAGATTGAACATCCAAGAAACGCCGAGGCATGTGTAGAAAGCACGTTTTATTTAAAGGGTAAAACAGAGATCGACTTCTCTGCAGAGACGGGGTCTCAGAGTTGGATATCCAAAGAAGTGAGGATGTCCTGCCCCTTTTATACATTTTGACTTCATTTGTTCTCATGCTTTCCTTCTCCCCTCTCTTGCCTCTCTCCTCTCTCCTTCCTGCATAAGTGACCAGTGGGCAAAAGGTGAAGATGGAACAATTCAAGGGCTGAATGAAGCTGCCCAGAGATACTGGAAGGAAGGGACCAGGCACTAATTAAAAACTCTTACAGCTATTGACATCAGATCTGCCATTTTGCTGCCAACATTATTCTGGCTCCCCACACACCATTTTACAACCTAGATCGTTAACCAGCTAACTTCCTCATCAGCCATTGGGCCAATCATTATTATCTCACAAACTTCCACTACTTAAGAGTAGTTCCCCTGCCATTTTCTCTCTCTCTTTGTCTCTCTCACCCTTGAGAGCAGACACTCTGCTCATCCACTTACAAAATCCCTTGTGTGTGATTCCAGTGTGTGGCATGATGCTGGGACTCTGTTTGGACTTCCCGCACGTCCTTTCAACAACACCCTGCAAGGAGGAACAATTCCTGGGCACCAGGATGGATGAGAAGGGGGAAGGGCATTGAGATGTCAGCATTTGATTTCCTTTCCTTTCCCACCAGCTCCCAACTTCCCCATCAGCCCCAATAATTTATTATCTTCACTGACTGCCTTTTGTCCCCCAGCTTCAATATCATGTTCCATGTCTTAAGCATGTTCCCTTAGGCTCCTCCTAGCAGTGTCAACTTTAAGACTTTTTCTCATTTTTTTTGGTGCCATTACCAATTTTAAGGAATTTTGACCAATTACTTTGTAGAATATATCTGTGTTCGAGTTTACCTGAAGTTTTTCTCATGATTACCTTGTAGATATGGGGTTTGAGGCAATGATCAGAGAAGTAGAGCACCATTACCACCACAGCCTTTTAAAGGAACATATTATCAACTTTATTTATGAGTAACTGATGTTGAACTTGAGCATATGGTGTAGGCATGTAAAACCAGTCAGGTTTCCCCAGGTTAAAGCACTCTCTCCTCTGACCACCACATTTAAAGAATGGGGAGATTTGTCTCCCTTTCCTTAAGAGTGAACTATTTGCATAAATTATATGGAATCCTCCTGCAGGTTCTCACAACATTCCATTCTTCCAAATTGTAAAGCACTGGGTGACAGTCAGTTGAATCTGCACAGATAAGAGGATGGTCTCACCTCCCTGGGAAGTCAAAACACAAGGCTTGGACTGAGGTAATAACAAAGGGCAGGCAATCAGTCCTCTCTAGCCTTTTGGATCATTCCCACCTTTTGGTCCCAAAGCCAAGATATGAGGAGATTTCTGAAATCTATAGAAGGGGATGATACAACCTCTCCCACCAAAACCAGCTCTGGTTCCCCTTCTCCCTCCTGAGTAGTCTATCTCTGTTCTATCCTTTAAGTAAAATTTTTTTTCCATGCTTGCTCCAGTGTTTCCTAGATGTTTGATCTTCAGCACCTGCAGGAAGCAAGGACCCAGTCCTGATTTCAACTCCGGTATCACTGCCTTTTTGCCAAACCAGGGGGCCAAAGGAAGTGCGAAGAGGGGAAAATTTCTGGGCCCACATGGAGAAGAGCATGGCAAGGCTTCCAGTAAGGCAGTCTCTGCTAAGCTGCTCAAGAGCCTGCCAGTAAGGTCTCCCCTCCCTGCATGGGGAGTACTCTGAATTCAGACACCTAGGTATTCCCCAAAGCATGACCTGTTATAAAGGGTGTTGGAGGCTGGGGGAGAGTCCTTGTCTGCAGCTCTCTCTAGACATTAGAATACATTTCCTGTGCACCAAGTGTGGTTGGGGAGAATCACTTCCCCCATTTTACCTGGCCAGTAATGTCTTTTCAATTGACTTATGGCTGGGCCTGAACGATTAGCTTACTATTTCTACTTATTTTAGGGTTTGGACTGTGTCCTAAAAAGAAGTGTTCTATTTCATTTAAGTTGTTAAATTTAGAGCATAGAAGGATGCACAATTTTTCTCCATTATCATTTCAGAGTCTATGGGATCAGTGCCAATGACATCAAATATGTATTTGGTTGAGACTAGTGATGAGGATGGAATCTTATTCAGAAGAGCATGATTTAAAAGCCTATCTATATTCACCACTCCCAATAGCAGCAACATTTTCAATAATTTTGTGAGAAAAGGAAGTTTTAAAATGCATTATCATGAATAAATTGTCTAAATTAACTTTAAAGTACTCAAATGTGGTAAATGCAACACTGAGGATTTTTACCCTCTTTCATCCTTCTTGCCACACAAGCTGAGAAATTTCCACTCTTTTGAATGCTGAGTGCTTCTTTCTCTCTCCTCTCTCTCTTTTTTCTCTTCTCTTCTCTTCCCTTCCATTCTCTTCCTTTCCCTTCCCTTCCCTTCCCTTCCCTTCCTTTCCTTTCCCTTCCCTTCCCTTCCCTTCCCTTCTCTTCCCTTCCCTTCCCTTCCCTTCCCTTCCCTTCCCTTCCCTTCCCTTCCCTGCCCTTCCCTTCCCTGCCCTTCTCTTCTCTCCCTCTCTCTCTCACTGTCTCTCATCTCTCTTTCCCAAACCAAGGCCCTATATCTTCTACCTTCTGTCAACTTCATTTTTATTTTCTTTGAGGTAATTTATAATTCATATATAAAATGTATCAACCTTTTCTCCACCCTCTATTTTGAAGATTTAAAAGATCTATTTCCTTTAGTTTCCAAAACAAAAATAATGATATAATCTATCAATCTCTATGTATTCATCTGTGATAGGGTACCTGGTGCAAAGAGACACAGGAGACACATCTCTGAGTTCAAACAAAGGTTTATTGAGAAAGTCTTTGAGGCTGCCCTTCTGCAAAGTTCATCAGCCTGCTGGAAAAAAACTTCTTAACGATACAGTCTTATACAATGGAGTAGTTAAAAATAACCTGTCTGGTCCTGTGATTGTTACTTGTTGTCTTTTCTGTGGTTTAGGTAGTTAGGGACTCTCTGAGGGTGGGCCTACTGAGAAGGTCATACTTGGGTGGGCAGGTTCTGATTTTCAAAATGGAGTTACTTTGGCCTAAGGACCTAATATTCTGACCTTTTTCTTATTGATAAAGAGTGTTGCTTGTTCTGGCTTCTTCAAGCTGTATGGGGGCATAGAAGGGTTTAGGCTGGGATTTCAGGGAAGGGCCATATTGGTTCATAAAGAGCTGGCTTACACTCTGATTAGCAAGGATCTTTACTTGATCATGTTAAAAAAAAATTCAAGCAATTTATCAGACAAGTTCCTATTAAGAGCAGTATGATGAGTGTAAGGAGAGGGCCCATCATCAGGAGCAGCCAGGGGAGATTCTGGTCCAAAAGGTTCCAGGGAGATGGCTGCTGCTGTTCCCAGTGGTGTTTCTTGATGCTCTCTTTCTGATTAGGGTTATTGTCCCTATTGGTCTTACCATCACATTCACACAGCTACCACAAGTATAAGACCACATAGTTATTCAGCCACCTTCCCTTGGTCTATTTGTTGTTGAAATAACAGCGTCCCTCTCCTAAAAAGACATAAGTACCTCCCTTCTCTCCCATTAGTAAGTCAATGGCTCTCCTATTTTGGAGAAGTACATTGGTTAAGGAGGTTACTTGGATTTGAAGAGGTTCTGGGGAACTTAACAGTTGCTCAAAGTTCTTGTTCAATTCTTGGAAGAGTTTACAGTAAAGATGGGTGGCTGTACCTATTCCTGCCACCCCCATACCAGCTGCTGACAATATGCCTGATCCAATGAGAACTGGGAGAGGACTGCTCTTTTGTGTCTGGAACATGGAAGTCCAGGATTGGAAAGAAAGGGCTAGTTCATCCTCCCCTTCAGATTCTATGGCTCTAGCTGTTGTGAGGAAGAAAGGGACTCAGAAGGTGGGAATAAGGGGTGTCAGGTAGCAAAGAATTCCACAGAGGAAGAAGATGCCAGGTTGGCTCTGGAGTGGCTAAGTGACACTGTAAGTTGTGTTGCATAGGGAACTGCTAGGTAGGATGGTGGAGTAGAGACATAGGGCGGGGGAGGGTGCAGCAAAGTAGGAGACATTGGAATAAAGCAATTACAGGAGGAAGGGGTAAAATGAGAGGTTAGATTAGAAGTCTGTGGAGAAGGGATAGAGTTTGCTATCAATGAGCCATGGCTAAGAGGGATGCAGAGCCAGCAGTTACAAGTGTAGATGGGTTAGAATTGTTGAGGAATTTTAAGTTTGTGTTGAGAAATGTGAGCAGAGGGGGTCCAGGTGTGGATTTAGTAGTGCTTGTCATGGTTTGATATGTTGCTATTGGCTAATGTAGGCCTTAATAATTTTGATTATTCCTGCTTTGACTCTATCCCATGCATCTACATGAACCCCAGACTCAAATTGGAGTCCCAAAGTGGGTTCTTAGGGTCAGGGATGGTATATTGTATGGGGTTACATTGGTTACTATTATAGATAGTGGGGGGATGGGATTTGAAAAAGTAACTTCCTAGGCCAGCTGTGTGAATGTAATGGCAAGACCAATAGGGACAACAAGACTCATCAGGGGTCCTTTGCAAGCTGGAATTTGTTTCCGTTTGGAGTATAGGTACTTGTGTTGGGAAGCATATTCTTGTTCTGAATTGAGGGAGTAGCACACTGTCATGAAATTTTGAGGCATGACGTTTGCACAAGTATCAAATTCGAGAGTGATAGGAGTGTTGGGTGTGCCATCCCAGCAAGTGGAGTTAAGAAGAGTTGGTATGCCTTAGGTTTTGTGAACCTGGAATTGCCAATAGTCTAATGTTTTGGAGTGCATTGGAGAGAAAAAGAGAATAGAAGTAAGGAAGAGAAATAAGAAATAAGAGATTTCTCTGGGAAAAAGTCAGAGAGGATACC
Organism: Glaucomys volans; assembly: GCA_020662805.1. Classification (NCBI taxonomy): domain Eukaryota; kingdom Metazoa; phylum Chordata; class Mammalia; order Rodentia; family Sciuridae; genus Glaucomys; species Glaucomys volans. The sequence continues at coordinate 13,216 of JAJEJO010003776.1, read as the reverse complement.
TTGTAGGTGGAGGGATGAAATCCATGGCTAAATGTGGGGTGGGATTCCAGAGAAGAAGATCATCCACATATTGCAGGAGAAGACTGGGTGACGGGAAAAGAGACTAGGGATCCTTAGAGAGTACTTGGCCAAATAAATGGGAACTGTCTCAAAATTCCTGGGGCAGGACTATTCAGGTGAGCTGTTGGGAATGATAAGTGTCCTGGTAAGTCCATGTAAAGGCAAAGATACTTGTGAGTCAGATCATAAGTGGAGGGAGAAAAAGGGATCTTTAAGATCTAAGACTATAAAGTAAGAGGTATTGTTAAGGATGAGAGACCATAGAGTATATCAGTTTGAAACCACTGGATGCATTAGAAGAACTGCTGTGTTGGTCATGTGGAAGTCTTGGACTAAATGATAAGATCTGTTGGGTTTTTTAATGGGTAGGATGGGAGTGTTAAAAAGAGAGTCCTTTTAAAGAAGGTCTGCTATGATGGGTTCTAGCCCTCTGAGTTGAGTCAGGGAGAGTGAGTATTGAGGCTGACATGGGAAAGAGGAGGCGTCCTTCAGAGATATGTGGATGAGTATATGCTGAGATGCTCTAACTGAATGGGTCAAGTCTAAAATTTGAGGGTAGACCAAGTGTGGAGGCAGAGGGGGTGGAGGAGGTAAGTTACTGGGGACCAAAGAAAAAGCAATGTGATACGTGTGGAAGAGAAAACAGGGGATTGGCAAGAAGAGGAGGAGAGAGATCTGTAGCTGCCAGAGTGGTTTGTTTCATTTTGGGGCTTATGGAAGGGAAATGAAGAGGGAGGGAGGCTTGAAATGTTGAGAGGAGATCTCTTCTCATTAAGGAAGTGTGGCAATGAGTTTATTATTAAAATATTTAAATAGTATAATTAAATAGTATAATTAAAAAGGAATGGGTAGAAGGAGTCCCCTCAATGCTGCATAGTAGAGGGTTTGTTATGCATGGGTTGGAAGCTATTCCATCTACCCCCACTATAGAGGTTTTCAAAGGCCGAATTGGTCCCCAAAATTTAGGTAAAACTAAAATAGTTGCTGCTGTATTAATGAGGAAAGAGACTGACCTAACTTCAACAGTGGCTGTTACACTGGGCTCCTGGTGGGTGATGATCATTGGGGTGGAGAGTTCTGGGTACCTTCAGTCCTCAGAAGCCAACCCTATGAGGTTAGTTAGGAAAGAGGAGGAGGGAAGTTGTGGCCCCTCACCTCCAGAAGGTAGCAGGACAATCGGCTCTCCAGTATCTGTCCCTTTTGCATTTAGGGTAAGGGCTAGTGGTGGTTGGGGATTAGGGCACCCATGGGCCCAGTGTTGTTCATGTTCACACTGTCACAAGGTCCAGGAGGTGCCTCAGGGTTTGTCTTGCAGGGCCTGTGCCAAAACTTGAAATTTGGCTTTATCTCTTCTTTTTTTTATCTCTTTTTCTCTTTATCTATTTTTTTGTTGTTCTTCTCCATAGTTAAAAACCTTAAAGGCAGGCAGCATTAACAATGGTTGATTGGGGCATTTGGGGACTTTCCTCTAACCTCTTAAGATTTTTCTGAATGTCTGGGACAGACTGGGAGATAAAATGAGTCATTAGGATGATAGTGCCATCTGGGGACTGTGGGTCTAATTTAGTAGAGCGTCGAGGAGCCTCTGTAAGATGAGATAGAAATTGCGCTGGATTCTCATTAGGTTCCATGTGCTCATCTGCATGTGCTAGGGCTGTGGCCCAACCCCTGTCTCTCTGGGACAAGGGTAGAAGATAGAATGATATAGATATTATGCCATGCCACGTTCATAGAACTGGGTAAGGCACTGGCATTCTTTAGTGTAGGAATTGGGATCCGTAGAATAGGAACCAAGACATTTCTCAATCTGGGAGAGATCAGTGAGCGAGAATGGAACATGAACACATAAAGTCCTTTGGCTCCAGCTCCCTCCCACAATGGTAGGAGCGAGGGTAACAGGGGGAAGTGGGGGAGCACCAAAGCAGGTATGAGGATAGGAGATAGAAGGAGAAGGAGAAGTGGAAGTGGGAGATGTGGTGTTGAGATCAAGAGAAGGGGAAGCAAGTGAAGGATGGGATTTTCAAAATGGAGTTACTTTGACCTAAGGACCTAACATTCTGCCATAAATATCATTGTAATACATCTGTTTTTGCCAGGCATACTGGCACACACCTATAATACCAGAGACCTAGGAGGCTAAAGGAGGAGGATCACAAATTGGAGGCCAGTCTCAGCAACTAAGTGAGACTCTAAGAAACTTAATGAGACTCAGACTCCAAATAAAAAGGGTTGAGAATGTGGCTCAGTGTTAAAACCCCTCTCTTTTCAAAACTCAGTACATTTGTGTGTGTATCATATAAATATGTACATACTATATATATTTATCCATGTTTAATAATGAAATAATTTTAAAAAATTTAATTTTTCTCCACGATGTTTTGGAAATACTGTATTAGTTTGGTTTGCATCTGAGCATTGTTAGATATAAAGATATTTTCTTCACACTTCTTCCGTCAGTATCTAACAAAGGTGGGCTGTGAGATTGTGTTGTGGGGTATTTGAGATACATGATTTTACAATAAGGGTCCTTGAATCTCATTCTAGAGCAGAGAAATCACAGTCTCTGAAGAATGATTTTCATTTTATCCTCCTTTCAAGCAGCATTCCCTAAGATTCTGGGTAGTTTGAAGCGTCAGGTAGTTGTCTTGTCTGGAATTTAAATTTTTTAAGATCCTTTCTATTCTTTCAAAGTTATATTCACAAACTTTTCTTGATTATCCTTTGTGCTTTTCTGCCACATTCACTAGGTATCCACATAATTTGCTATTACCGGAACTATAAATGCAATTTCCTCAACTATTGTGAAGAGATAATATTTTCAAGCAGATTGCTATTTCCTGGGCTTTCTCAATTTTCATGATATTCTTATTACACTAGGTAGCAAGAATTTCAAGCAGCTTTTCAAGTGTGGTTTCAATTACTTGCCACCTACACGGCTTTGGATAAATTTCCAATAAACTAGATTTATTGTTAGCTCTTTGCTTTTCAGTCATTATCAAATTTAGTTTGATTATATTTATTTCTTATGTAAATAAAATAAAGACGGCAGTGACCTTTAGGAGTGTGGTACCATATTTATATAAACAATTATTAAATAAATTTGCTGGAACAAAGACAGGGAAGCTGCATTATTTAAGGAAAACATGTTTCCCCTAAATAACCTTGGAATGATCAGGAAAAGATGCCAAATGACAGGAAAGCACAACTTGTATTTTTCAATATGTGTTTGTGTGTTTGTGTGTGATCTTAGTGTTTTAGAAGGTTATAACGAAATATCATGACAGCAACTAATAGAAAATATATACATATCATCTCTTAAAAATTTATTCAGATGTTAAAATATTCAAATCTTTAACATTGACAATAATTTGTATTAAATTTCTACAAATGAAAAATTTTGTTATTGGGGTCCCTCTTTAGTCAGCACAGTAATTTTCTTCTTCTCTTCATCACCAAGGATATAAATGATAGAAAACTGTATTTATTGTTTGAATTCATAAAGGAGTAAGCTCCGTCTTATAACCAGGCAGCAGATTGAGACATCGCCTCAGCCTGCTACTCCTCCTCTGCTAGACAGCCTTGGAGAGCCTCAGACCTCAGTGACAAGTCCTTCCCTCCTAAAAGTGGACTCCGTTACAGACTCTTCTCATTGTTTCTAACTGAAGGTTTGTCCAACCATGTCACCTGCCTGTTTAAAATTCCCTAGTGACTTCCAGATGCACCCAGCATCGATACCAGTGGTGCCCTGACATAAAAACCTGTCCAAGCAGCTGTCAAGGGCTCATCTCTCCAACTCACCTTACATCCCTCCCTTCCTCATTCACAGGATCACATTCTCACTGATGTCTCTTTTATCTTTAATCAAGGAAAACTTATTTCTCCTTTAGGGCTTCCAACTTTTATCTATATCACCTTTAAAATGTGCCTTTCCTGGTTCTTGGGTTGTTATCTCCTTGTCATTCAGATCTCAATTTACATGTCCTTTTCACCATGGACCTTCCTTAACCTCCCTGTCTCCACCCTGTTGAAATTCTAATTTGACTTAACTACCAGGAATTTTCCATTAGTTGTCATGGCAGAAGGCATGAAATTAAGATCCCATAGTATATGCTGCCTTGATCTTCTATGAAACCAAGAGGGTGAATGGCCTCTTCCCATATTCTGCTTCATCTTCTGCTCCCAGGGGTAAGGTACTATCCTCCAGCATCGCTTCTCCTCAAGGAGACCTGGCACTGTTACTACTGAACCCAGAGTAGAGAATTTTACTTTCCTGTTACTTTGAAGAATCATTCAGACGGATGTAGCTTCCGTGGAAACCATGTAATGCCTCACACGTGTAATAGTACTAAGCTAGAATCTTATGGCCCCCATTGGTTTATTCTTCTTTTGAGTGCAACCTGAGCCTGAGGCTATATGGCGGGCATTGTCTTCCCTACACTGGTCGAGTCTGTGAGTAAAACACACTGTTGATATCAGTCATTTATCCAGTCTGTCATCCCCTCAACCATATTGGCAGGAATCCCTCCTTCACTGATGGGGTGAGGCAGAAACAAATGAAACCACCTTTTATTTATTAATTTGTGGGATATTTACCTACAGTCACATAACCTAACACTTCATCTGTCTCCTTGACTTTCATAACTTTTTACTCTTCTAGAGTATAGCATTACTAAGGACTCTGATAAATGAATGATTACTAAAATATCCCTTCCTACCTCACATCCTTACAAATACTCATACTATAGATGATTACAGAGACATAGATATTTACCAAAAAAAAAAAAAAATGATCTACAGGGCTTAAGGCTTAGATGGTGTAGTTTAGTGGTAGAGTTCTTGGCTATCAAGAGTGAGGCCCTGGGTTTGATTGCTAGCAAAGCAAAACAGCAACAACAGCAGCAGCAGCAGTGTCTGTATCAGGGCTAAACAACACGAGCAACCTCAATCTCTGCTGGGAAACCTGTAACACGAAGATTCTTGGGACATGAGAAAGCACAAGAGGTTGATGCATTTCTAAAATGGCCCAAGATGTCCCAATGTAACACCAAGAATCAGCGAATATGCTGGGATAATAGTTCCATGATTATGTCATGACAAGTGTTGTAGCTGAGCTTAGAACAGGTTGCTTACACAGGTTGGCCCATTGCAATGACAACACAGAGCCCTTAATGGCAGAGAATGTCCTGCTGAGAGCAGATGAGGATATCAGAGAGATCTGAAGGGCAGAGAGGTTTCAAGGAACAACCTTGGGTTTAAATGTGGAGGGGGAAAACAGGTCAAAGAATGTGGGTTACCTCTCCAAACTAACAATGAGCACTACTGACTTTCAGTGGGAAAGGGGGACTTGGCCCTATGACTCACATAACTACAGTTAGCTAGTCATTGAATAAAATTGATAGCATTTCCCCCCAGACCCTTCAAAACCATTGTGTCCCAAGTGTCACATTGATTTCAGTCTGGTGAGACCCTAAGCAGAGGATCGAGTTAAACCTGTTGAGACATCTAAATTACAAACTGACACAGCGGTTAAGGTATGAGACATGAGAGTGAGGTACTTTCTCAGAGCTGGATTACTCACTGCACACAATCACACACTTGCTTAGTCTATCTCGAGTCCTAACGTAACTCTAGTCTCACACCAACATCTCAGTGCTCACCTGGAGGGCCTATGGAGGATTTACCGCCAGGGGAAGCGGAGGCTGGTGGCCCTCTTCTCCTGAGTCTAGTCCAGTCCTGGTCTCAGTTCGTCCGGGGTCTCAGCTCCCTGGTATCCTCAACTCTCTACCATCCAATCTCCTGCTCTCACACAGTTACATTATATAACACAGAAAACTGCATTATTCATATGACATTCCATATGGTAAAATAAAGTAGAGCAAAGCAAAGTCTATCACTCATAGCACAGATGGACAAGATGACAAATATATATTAAGCTACTAAATAAATAAAATTTGTTATTAATAATACAAAACAAATATAGCCATATCCATGGATGAAACCACTCTCTAAACCATGGACTGCAGAAGATAGAGAGGAAGTGACAGTTTCAGAATGTACACAACTTACTGGGTTCGGTGGCACATGCCTGTAATCCCAGAAGCAGGGGAGGCTGAGACAGGAGGATCATGAGTTCAAAATCAGCCTCAGCAACAGTGAGTTGCTAAGCAACTCAGTGAGGCCCTCCCTCTAAATAAATACAAAATAGGGCTAGGGATGTGGCTCAGTGGTTGAGTGCCCCTGAGTTTAATCCCCTACCTGCCCTCTCCCCACAAGAAAGGAATGTGAACATCTTGAGAGTAGTGGATATGAGATGAGGAGTGTGCCCTGAAGAGACTATCAGTTTTCATCTAGGATGCTAAATACGGAGCATCCAGGTTATTTGGCATAATTTTAGGCCACATCCTCATTATGGGACCACTAGAATCCAGATAATATTGTCTCTTTCTTAAGAAACCAACAGTCATTTTTGGGAAAAAGAGCAAGACTGGCACTGAGTGAACTGGAGACTAGCAGGAGAAATTATGCAGCTGCTTCACATGAACGATTGGTCACAGTCCCACTTCTCACAACAACAGGACAAGCTTCTCACTCTGCACAGAAAACAAAGGCTAAGCTGAGTAGAATCAAACTCAGTGGTATTTATTAAACCATGACTTAGTAAGAAAGAAACCGGCTTAAAAGGGAAGCAGTGAGTCCTCTTTCACACTTCGAGAGACCCAAGATAAAAGGAAACATCAACTGCATGATTGTCTTTGATAAACGATGTCTTTAGAAGCACAGTATGGAACACTACACACATAAAAGTGTAACTGGTTAGAAGAAAGATAACTAATTACACACAGTAAAAGTGTTTATCAGGATCAAAAAGGAGCTAACTAGCAGCAGCATGTAGACTGACAGGCAGAATTTCCTCAGAAACAAGATTAGGAATCAAGAATTCTATGGGCGGAATGATATTAGAACAACTAACGTAACATATGAGAGAACCAGCTGAAGACAGTCAGGGCAGCACAAATAGAAAGGAGGGGAGAAACGGGTGCTTTCTCTTGCAGGAAGTCTCCGCAGCAAAACTGTGATAATTCCACAGTAAACAGACACCCAGAACTTCTCCCCAGCATGTGTCTGAAAGTTGGCATAGGTGAAATTAACTGACAGCCAGCACCAATCTCCCAATATACATTATTTCCCTAGGACTACAAAATCCCAGTTTCAAGAGTTCAAAATTAAGATGAGGATCCAGATAAACCATTGTCACCTCCCAATTAACCTAGATAAATATCTGTATCTCTGCATAGTTTTATCCATTATTCTTCACATAATGGATTTTTTGGTCCACTGGAGAGTGGATAATGACATCAAGAGCATTCCCTTGTTTTTGACAGAAGTTTTCCTGCTGAGGCACAAAGACTTCTGTCATGGTCTCTCTTGCAAATTGATATTTAGTGCATGAGTGCTATGTGCATTTGATATGCAACTGTATTTTTTTTCCTATTTTTTAATTGTCAATGAATCTTTATTTGTGGTGCTGATAATCCAACCCAGTGCTTCACACATGCCAGGCAAGTGCTCTACCACTGAGCTACAACCTTAGGCTCATACGTAACTGTATTTTTAAAATTTTTGGCTATATACTGAGTGGAAACTTTGAGATAAATATGTGCATTTTTTCTTGCTTTCAAAAATGGTTGACAAAATTAAATTCTCTATTTATTTGAATCTTAAAGTCTATGCCATATATTTATTAATTTCATGTTATGCTTGAATTATAGTGGCAACTGAAGTCAAGAAAGATCAGTATCCTGTTTATCTTTTATACAGTAATGAGCTGAGCATCATCTCATTTAATAAAGATAGCTGTAATCTCTGAATGAAAATAAATAGATACAAAAATTCATTATTTTACCAAAGGTAGGTCTCTGAAGGGGTTATCACAGGACAAACTCTGGCAAAATAAAGTGAAATAAAGCAAAGTCAAATTCAAGAGGAATCTGTGAGATTATGGAAATAATATTGAACAGACATGGGAAACCAATGGAGTTAAAAGATGAATGTAAGAAGATTATCATAAAATAATACCCCATGACAATTCCCAAAATAGACAACAGGGCATTTGCAACCTGGCTTGTTTAATTTTCTTTTTCACTGGAAGATGTAGATTTTGATTCTGCTTCAATTTAACTTCTAAAATTTTATACTATGCTTTCTAAATAAATAAGTAGACAAGATTAAGATGTATTTTAATATTTACCTCCCAAGTATTTACAGGAATAAATCAAATACTCCTTTATTCCAGACATATTAGGTTTTGGTTATTTATAGGAGATATAATTCAAAATAATGTATTTATTAGGTGAGAAAATAGGTGCATATTCCAGGATAATGTCATACCAGAATTCTGCTTTTTTGTGCATTTCAACTTTCCCCACGTATTTTTGTGTAAGAGGGAATATTGTTCTAAAACAAAGAGGAAAAGTATGAGCTAAAGTAAAACTTGAAAACATGAGAACAACTGGGCACAGTGACAGTAATCTGTAGTGTTCCTATTAGGGAAACTGTGGAAGGAGAATCATGTAAACTCAGGAGTGCAAGGTCAGCCTAGGTGACACAGCTGGCACAACTCCAAAAAAATAAAATACATAAAGAGGAAAAGATAAGAATATTTTTGTTGAGTGTTTTATTAGGATAATGAGCAATAAATTTGGTAATGTAAAACATTCTAAAATTTTTAATAAATTTTATAATAAAAGACAGCTTTCCAAGTAAAATGCTAGAAACCTGGGAGCAAATATTGACAGTAGTCTTAAAGATAAAACTAATGAACCTGAATATATAAAGAGCTAATAAAAATTAGTAAATCCAAGGTTGGGTTAAAACAGCAATTCACAATAGAAAAAGTTCATAACTATTAAAGTTATTAAAAAATGCTCTAATTCACTGTAATCAGATCATGACAATTAAAACAAAATTGAATATTGTTCTATTGGATCAGCAAACATCTGTGTCTCATAACTTCTAAATTTTGATGATGTTTGATGGTAAATAGTCATTCTCATACATAATTGATTTGGGGGAGGGATAAAATATTTTAGAGTAGAAACTGACCGTATCAATTATATCAGTTAACACTATGCACATATTCTCTCACCTAGCCAACATAATTTAGATGTAGATTATAGATAAATTATCAAAATCCAATATATCCAGAGTACATTAGTTTCAGGTATAATCTCAGGAAAATCTCAGGAAAATAAATGCATATGATTAATGTAAAAGCTGGGTAAAATGCAAATAGCAATTAATTTGAATTTTTAAATAATTTAAAGAATTGGGTACATATACACTAGTGATCTGAAATATGTCCATCATTTTCTGTTAGTTGAATAAGTTTCAGAACCATATGTAGAGCATGATAACTTTAATCTAACTACTTGTATGTGTGTTCACATTGTTGTAAGCATATATACATGGATTTTGTCATATATGAGAAATATCTAGAAGCTTATTTAGTATGTTATTTTCTATGATTTTATTTGGTTATAACAATTCTGTTGCAAAAATGCAGAGATACAGGTTTTTTTAAATTATAATTCCATGCATTAAGTTATAGATTTTCTATTTATTATCTATATTTTCATATAGATATTTTAAAATAATTTATAAATTTAAGTGTCAAAAATTTCTTTAAAGTATCAATCGGTAAATTTATTATACTATTAATTAAAATGCTGTAATTTCACACTTACAACCTGAAAAATAAAGGTGTTCACTGTGATTGTCACTTTTGATTTACAACCATGTGAATATTTAGAGATCAGAGGCTATTTCAAGGACAAAGTAAAAATAAAAGAAATAAAAGGTGAATTTAACTGAAAAATTTGAAGTCTTGAGACAATATTTTATTTGAAAGCAAATTAAATTTAGGGGTTTCCAACTTCAGGCAATGTAACTTAAATATTAACTTTTAAATCTTTGACTAACAGAAAAATATATAGAAACTTGTTTAGGTCCAACAGTAGTCTATGAACCTCTTAGAAATCAGAGTGAAAATTAGTTAAAAATAACACCTGACTTGTGTATTTAATTATTGGATAAAAGAATGTATATTCATGGATGTATAAACATTTTCAACCATATTTCCAATACTTTATATAATGACATTTGGGAAGAAAACATAATTTGAAAGAGGAGGAAAAAAAGAAGACAGAACTTTGGCCAGATTAGCTTTCACCAGTTCAAAGAACCTCTGCCTTTTGTAATATAAGTAAAATAATTAAATTAATTTGTTTGAAAGACTGACCTTCCAATATTTTAAGGTTGACTTTGTGTTTATTTAAACTTTCTAAATAACTAAAAATAACTCCTCATAAGATATTTATTTATAAGTAGCAAATTTCTCTGGGACCTCTTTAAATGAAACCAAGCCAACTACACTGCCTGCATATGAAATTGTGTCACCTGGTCTTGATAAAAGTCAACCACAGCTTCATAGAGAATGTTTTCCCTACTTTGAGGGAAAAACCCAATTCCTACTTCTATTTAGAATACGTTCCAGAGTATAATTTTAACTCTTTGAGATTTACTCTAGTTGCTCTCTTTTCCTATCACTGTAAAAAAGTTATTGAATTGATGCATGCACTTGACAGCAAAAGAAATGCACACAGAAAGTTAAATTTATTAAAGCAAACAACTAGATATAATTTAAATAATGTTTTAGTAAGGACACCACCTCCAACATTTCTCCTTCTAACTAATATAATCACTCATAAATTGTGCCAAATTTAGTTTATTCTTCTCTAATGCTGTTGCTTTGATTCATCTTACGATGTAAACTTCATTTCTTGCACTGGTCCCTGACCTACTGGATCACTTTTGAGTTGGTTTCAGAGCTTGATGTCACTTGTTCACAACAGGCACACTGTCCTATCGTCTCTGACCTCTGCTGCTTTGGGCTACATTTCCTACCCCTGAGAGAGGTGGAATAGGCTTGTTTACTATTTTTATCTTTACTTGGAAAAAGTGTCACAGTGTTTCATTGTTCCTTGTTGCTGGAGTGTAGTTAGTACATCCCTTGTAGCCACATGTCCAGAGAAGATGAGGGAAAGGGCTTCTGTTGGAAGGATGAGCCAGCTACAGACTAATCACTAAGAAACTTATTTAGTAGAATAACCATAGGAGACAGTTATCTTTTTGAATCAGAAGGGGTGTGACAGATTGAGCCATGCCAGTTCTTGCGCTCATAAAGACAGAGGAGCCCATCTTCCCTTTATTTATAGTCGTACAGGTAAAGGCGGGACTAGGAGGAGCTGCTTCTGTGAGGAACCGGATGGGGTGGAGTTAGGGAAGCCATTTGCTCTAGTCGGTCATCCTAGCAGGATCAGCCAATTCCCTGAGGTGGATCACTCTGCATGGATACCACGTTCTCCAGGCAATCTGGAACAATCTCTCAAGGACTGACAGTTCCTGAAAGCCAGATTTCCATCTCTGACTGCTCACCAAGCCGATTTTAATTGCTGGTCATAAATGGCTCTCCACCATCCATTTATTTTGAAGCTCTAATGTGTTCTTTCTTTAACTTGCTTCAAAATGTCATTGCCTAGAATGAGAGATGTTTTACAGTATGCAATTTTAGTTTCTATCTCTCCCAGTCTGCCAGTCAGTCTATCTCTCTCCCCTACCATATTACACAAAATTGACAATGCACAGATATTTATATTTATATATACAAGCACATATATATACGCACATGTATATAAGTAAATATGTATATTAATAATTACAAATGTGTCATAACATTCCAATATAAATTTCTTACATTACTTAAATAATCTTTATTATAACTTTGTTGTGGGTACTATCATTGACCATGAAAGATAAATAATAGGTTTTATGTTTAAAAAAATAAATATGGTATCATCTACTCTTGATACAAGTCAACCACAACTTTATAATGTTTTCCCTTCTTTGAAGGAAACACCTAATTCCTGCTTCTAGTTAGACTACCTTCCAGAGTGTAATTAACTCTTGAGTTTTACTCTAGTTGCTTTCTTATATATTGTAGACATGTTCATCTTTACTAGTATCTTCAACTGTTTTTAAACTGTCTGATTATCATTCATTTTCATGTCATGAATGTTTATTTTTTAAATTTTTGATTTCAAAACAGATTCAGATTTAACTAAAAGGCATAAAAATATTATAACAAATTCCCACAGATAGCAGTTCCCCTCTTATGCATGGTTTCATAGCCCATGGTTTCAGTTTTATGTGGTAAAATGTAGTCAAAAAATATTAAATGGATAAATGACTTTTGATCTACAAAATATCAAATGAGAAATTCCCAAAATACAAAATTACAAGTTTTTAAAAAACTTTATTATGGCATTTTGTTATAATTGTTCTATTTTATTATCAATCACTTATTAATTCTTCTTGTGCCAAGTTTATACATTCAATTTTATCATCGATATGTGCATAGAGGAAAAACATACCACATATTCCATGGAAAGGTTTCACTGGGAACCCACCTGGTAAGGGGGGACTACTATATCCTTCATTCATGTTTTTCAGTTTGTGTTTATGTTTTGTAATGGTTTTATGTTTCAGTTTATGTTTTGTAATGGTAGACGAATTTCCATAAATCAAATATTTTATAAGTAAAGGCTAATCTACCTATTGTACTAAAATTCATTTCATTGTCCCATGAATTTTCTTCCTCTGGGAGAGAATCCAACTGAGAAATAAATAAAATATTTAGGTGCTGTGTTTCATTAGTGTCTTCCAACACAAATTCTCATTGTTTCATTGTTTTCCATGACCTTTAAATTTTGAAGAGGATTGATTAGTATTTTGTAAACTGTTCTTTAAAGAGGATTTATCTGATGTTTTTTTCCTGAGATTGTTTTGTACTTTTAGTGAGAATGCAGTAGAAGTAAATCTGTGCCCCAAAAGGTAACGTATTTCAGCAGGTACATGTTAATAGTGTGATTCGTTATTGATTATATTAACTTTTTATGCTTATTTAGGGTGGGCTATGGCAGTGAAGTTATGTTTTCCTCTTTATAATTAATAAATATAATGTAGAAAGAAACTTTCAGAATATGTATATAGTTTCTTTTCTTTTTTTTTGTCATGTAGATTCTTTTTATTTATTTATTTA
>JAJEJO010003775.1:378940-414245 GCA_020662805.1 Glaucomys volans | reverse complement strand
GAGATCTGTCTAGGAATTCCCTGGAGAGTCATGTAAGAGGACCTCCTCTCTGGACTTGGATGTCATTTCCAAGGACTTCATCCTTCAATAAAGTGGTGCTGTACTCTGTTGAAGAGCCACACTGATCAAGTGGAAGGAGACACATGCTTTTCAACTTGAAACTCTTATGTCTATCTCACTACTGGACCACTTTGCCTACTAGTTCAAGGTAAATTAATGCATGTGATAAATCCTGAAATTATTTTGTGGATTAGCACCATTAGTTGGAATTATACTTTGTGGTTAAAAGGGTTAATTTTGCAATATAACTATTTAAAATAGGCCACAGTTTCTATAATCCCATTTGGATGGGCACTCCATTTCATTTTATAAAATGTATGTCCTGGTAATCTCAAAAGACAGAAGTGGCTTGGAGCCCCTCATGTGACCTCTGAGACACCTGCCTCTCGTAAGCACCAAGAGGCTGGTGAGAGGATGACTGAGGACTTGAGAGGTTTGATGGGACCAGAGCTACACTCATTTCTGTGACTGTCACATGCCTATACTTGTCTGTCTCTTCCAGAGAGTGTGAGCTAAATAAAGTGAGCCTCAGAATTTGGGTAGTTGATCCAAGAGGAGAGGTCCTGGCTAGGGCCAGACTTTGGTCCCCATGTTGGGAAAATAAAGAATGCTTTGGTTTGAGGTGGCTCCTGTGATTTTTAGTGACGCTCATACCTCTGTCTGTGAAAGGTTGAAAATACCCTTGGATATGAAATAACTTTAGCTGTTGGCAACTAACACAGCAGGTCGACCCATCAACCTGCTGAAAAGAGCAGAGTTCTGTGGGAATGAAGTCTGGAGTCAGAAGTGTGTGTGTGTGTGTGTGTGTGTGTGTGGGCCTTGAAAGGGGCAGTGGAAGGTAGGGCACCAAGGACCTGCTCATGAGCCTTCAATGAGTCTGCAGAAAGCTGTTCTGGTGACATCCTATTTATAGGGGGGGTGACCTCAGATGAGTCACCCCCATGATTCAGTTTTCTCACTTCTCTGTGATGTGTAGACAGACAGTCAGGATGGAACCCTTTCGCTTGTTCCTCTACCACGTGCTCTGTTCCCCTCCATCACTACCACTGTTGCCAGTAGCCACATGTGTTGCCCGCACGTGACTGTCTAGGATGCTTTGGGCTGAAGGCTGGATGTGGATTATATCTAATTTAATTCCCACAGCCCCAGGAGCCTCATAGAGGCTAAGTGACACCCTGGTCGTCCTGGGCCAGGGATAGGTAGGTGTCCTGCTGCTCTACTCCCTGCTCACTTAACAGGGCTTCTATAATTAGATCAATCTGGGTTAGGCAGCTTTTCCTGCAAAGGTGATTATTTTAGGCTTCATGGGTCACATATGGTCTTTCCTCCTTCTTCTCTTTTTCTTCCACCCTTTAAAGATGTGTTTTTAAAAAAATTAGCTAGTGAGATGTACCCCAACCAGTTGCAGGCCATGGTTTATTGATCCTTGATAATAGGTAAATGAAAAATGCAAATTTCTCTAGGATGGCACATCTTCTAGACTTCAGAGGGATCTGTAATCTACTTAAAGTACCTGGGGCTGGAAGGATGGCAGGGTTAGCTGCCTGGTCCAGACAGATGCTGTCTTTACCAAGGACCTCGTGCAATGTGGACACCATGATCTTTTGTCACACTGTTCTGAGGGGTGGTCCTGCTTCTCACACCTGCCCCTCTGTTGACCAGCCTTCCCTCTGTGGGGCATCCCTGGGGTCCTGGCTTCTCTACCCTCTCACCATCCCATTCTTTTTTCTTTCTCCTAAGACTTCTCTTCTCAGTGGAGTGAGCCAGTCCCAGTTAGGGTCCTGGCTAAGTAACAGAGGAAGCTGAGAGAATCTACCATAAGCTCCTTGTGCCAGGTCCTTGTGCCAGCCTGCTTTGGAGGCCAAGGTGGAGTAGAGGGTGCTGAGGCAGAATGAGAAGGACCGTGAGCTCTGCAGGCAGCTGGAGGAAGGAATCAACTGGGACACCTCTTTGTTCTTAAGGCGCCTTAGAATTAAGGAAGTTTGGGAAAGGAAGCACTTTTGTAAACACAGGGCCTTCTGTGTGTGCATGAAGTGGGAGGCGGGAGTGCAATGTGTGCCTGTCACTTATGGCCATCACCATGGCACCTGCAGAGGCCGTATGGAGAGAGCCGGGGTCCCACCCTCAGCAAGGTAAAAAGGTAGTCAAACCAGGCTGAAAACTGGGTTTGGGTCCTGACACTACCCTGACCAACCATGTAACCCAGGCCCAGGTCCTGGTCCTGATCCTCTGGGACATTCTGTCCTCAGAAATGGGAACAGCAGGATCTATCTCAGCCGGTTATTGGCCTTTACCCAGTGCTTGCTATACGCCCAGTGCTACTCCGAAAGCTTTCTGTATACAGTGATTGATCCTTATAGCTCATGGATTCTGTATCTGCAAACTCACCTACTCAGTAAATCCACTGTACCATCAATTTCAGTGCTCATGGTGCTTGCAAGGTCATTCGCAAACATGAGCAGAGCAGAGAGAATTAGGGTTTGGGGATGTGCATATTCTAGCTGAGGTTGAGCAAGGTGACTCTCTGCCTTCTTGTCTCAGTTCTTAGATTGTAAATAAGTGTCCTTTTCAAGGTCTGTTTGATACCATGTTTTTTTCCCCTTGGGGTGTGTGTGTGTGTGTGTGTGTGTGTGCGCAACGTGCGTACTGGAGATTGAATCCAGGGCCTCATGCATGCAAGGCAAGCATTCTACCACTGAGCTACATCTCCAGCCCTATTTATTTTATTTTGAGTCAGGGTCTCACTAAGTTGTCCAGGCTGCCTTGAATGTGTGATCCTCCTGCTCCAGCCACCCAAGTAGCTGGGATTACAGGCATGAGCTTAAAATAGTCCCAAGTGTTGTGTAGATGTGTTGTCTAGGGTATGGAATGAGAAGGGGAGTGCAATGTGTGCAAGAAAGTGTAAGAAAGCTGTGATGTGCCCTGTGGAGAAAATTCGTGTGAGATAAGCTTTGTCCAGGCATGAATGATAGTACCGTTAACTATAGTAATGTCAATGAATCAGTAATAAATATTAAATATGGTGTCTTTAAACAGAAACATAGATTAAACAAAGATATCCATCACTGGTTAATGAAAGTGTTGTCACTAGAGGATCACAGGAACCTAACCTTGTGTATTCCCATTAGAAACAATGATTCAAAATTCACTAATTCAGTGTTAACAGCAATTTTTTTTTTTTTTTTTTGGTACTGGGGATTGAACCCAGGGGCACTCCACCACTCAGCCACATCCCCAGCCCTATTTTGTATTTTATTTAGAGACAGGGTCTCACTGAGTTGCTTAGGGCCTCGCTCAGTTGCTGAGGCTGGCTTTGAACTCGCGATCCTCCTGCCTCAGCCTCCCAAGTGCTGGGATTACAGGCGTGCACCACCATGCCTGGCTACAACAGCAATTTTATAGAACATAATCCCTGGGAATAATGAGAATCAACTGCATTAACTCATTTTATCATCACAACAATTATGCTAGGTAAGTGCCCTGCTGCCATTATTATCTAATTTTACTGATGAGGACAGTAGGCACAGAATGGTTGCCTAGGTTTTCTGAGGTCACACAGCACTAGGTGACAAAGCTGGAATCAGAGCCAGGCAGTGGGTTCCCAGAGGACTCTCTTAGCTGCCACTCTGCTTTTGAATTAGCTAAAGCAACATGCAGAAAGCTTTAGAGCAGCAGTGGGCACATCTTGGACATTTTCAAGACTCTGCCATGCAGGGCCTGAGGCCACAATATTGGGCAGTTTCCCTAGTCTTTTCCTCTTGGATTTTCTAAGGCCCTGTGATCTCACCAGCTCTTCCAAGCTTGCTTTGCACTGTAGTAGGGTCCTGGTCTGCAGGTGGGGAGGAGGGGAAATTGGAAGGGATGACCTGGGGAAACGGGTGGGTGTTTCTGGGGTGAGGGTCTAGGTGGTGTCCAGTGGAAGCCTGGGGCACAATGTGGCTGTCATTTCTCTTGGCTAAACCAACATATTTAGTGCTGTCTCCTCACCAGCTGTGGGTTGGCCTCAGGGAGTAAAATTGGCTTGATCTTTTTCGTAGATGTAGAAATGAAGTTCAGACGGTAGGACACTTTGGACAGATCTCCACCAAAGACAGATCTCACAAGGACTGATCTTAAGAATATTTAACAGCCATGTGGAGCAGACACAAGCCAGTCACCACAGAAGCTTCTGTAAATAAGGAGGCCATCTGCACCAGGGATGATGTCCACATCAGGCCTGGTCCCAGGATTTGTCCTGGCTCCTTGATCTTGCCTCCTCTGCCCGCATATCACACACAGATGTGCAGGACTGGAGTGGACTTTCTCCTTCAGCGAGAATGATGGGATTGTTTGCGTTCTGTCAAGGCACATCTGTCTTAAGCTGCCATCTTTCCTGGTACACTCTGGTGGTGGTGTTGTGAGTGGTAGGGATCATCCCCACTCCTTTACAGCACATTAATTATCCATTTGGTGCCCTGCTGGTGAGGGGTAAAAGCAAGGGTCTGGAGAGAAGGTCTGAGTTCAAATCCCAGCTGTTCATCAGCCTGTGACCCTGTAGAGATCTTACCACCATTCTAAACCTTTGAGTAAAATCTGACCATACTACCCAGCCCATGTGGTATTGGGAACATTAAGCATAATAATATGGGTGATTGTGCTTCATGTGCTTAAATATTCTGCACATAAAATGAAAGGCATAGCCGGGAATTGGGGCACATGCTTATAATCCCAGCACTTGGGAGACTGAGGCAGGAGGATCTCTAGTTCAAAGCCAGCCTCAGCAACTTAGTGAGGCCCTAAGCAACTCAGTGACACCCGTTTCAAAATAAGTTGTAAAAAAGGGCTGAGGATGTGGTTCAGTGGTTAAGTGCCTCTGAGTTCAATCCTTGGTACAACAAACAAACAAACACAAAAAAAACAAAAGAAAAAACAAACAAACGAACAAAAAAAAAAAAAAGAGAGAGAAGGAAAAGCATTAGACTGGGCCTTATCCTGAGGGGCTCACACAGAGAGAAGGAAAGTGGCATTTAGGGCAGATGGATCTGCTTCATGGCAGAGCTGCCAATTGTCCCCCCACATTCTGTTGCCCTTCTTCCTTAGACGTGGAATTTTAGTTGGGGACATAGTTTTATTTCCCAGGCTCCTTTCCAGCCAGGATGGCCACATGGCCAAGTTTAGTCAATGGGTTGTGAGCAGAAGTGGTGGGTGCAACTTCTTGGCATGTCCTTAAGGGGCAGAGGCACATTGGTTCTCTTCCCTGACTCCCATCTTCAACCCTGTGACTCTCCCCTCCTTTCTTCTTTCCCCAGGCCACCAAGAGCATGGATGTGATGATCTGAGACCATGCAATGTGGACAGTCTCCCAGAATGCCAGAGCAAAATGAGATGTTGCTGGGTCTCTGCCACATGTGTGCAGCTGGGGAAGCAGCTCTGAACCACTTATGTGCAAAGGACGACGTGAAGGAATTACTGGGGGTGCCTGCTCCTGGTTAAATGTGTAGCTTGACATCTGGGCTCAGAGATGTTAAAGCTCATGTCTCGGAAGTGTGGTCCTCAGTGTGGACATAGAAAGAGGAGGTGGGACCTCTAGGAGATGGGGCATTGTGGAAGGAGTTAGGTCATCGAGGGTGCTGCCCTCGGAAGAGAGACATGCAGTTCTTGTGGGTCCTCAGTTGGTTTCTGAGAGAGGAAAAAACAAGCTGGGCCCCTCTGGCTTCCTGTCTCTGCCTGTGAGCTCTCCCTCTTGCACATGTTCGCGCTGTGCCGTCCACCATGATGGGATGCGGCCAAGGGGGCCCTCATCAGAGGCTGAATCAATAAACTGCACTGAGGTTCCATCTCACCCCAGTCAGAAGGGCAACTGTCAAGAATACAAATACCAATAAGCCTTGGTGAGGATGTGGGGTGGGACTGCAGATTGCTGCAACCCTTTTGGAAAGCAGCATAGAGTTTCCTCAAAAAACTTAGAACCACCATTTGACCCATTTATCCCACTCTTCAGTATATATCCAAAGGATTTAAAATCAGCGTACTACAGTGACATAGCCACATCAATGTTCATAGCAGCACAATCCACAATAGCTAAGCTATGGAACCCACAGATGAATGATAAGGAAAATGTGATATGTGATATATATCCACAATGAAGTATTACTCAGTCATAAAAAAGAATGACCTTATGACATTTGCCAGTAGTAGGTGGATCTGGAGACTATCATGGGCTGGGGATATAGCTCAGTTGGTAGAGCGTTTGCCTCACAAGCACAAGGCTCTGGGTTCAATCCCCAGCACTGCAAAAAAAAAAAAAAAAAAAAAAATGGAGACTATCATGCTAAGTGAAATAAGCCAATCCCAGAAAACAAACGGTTGAATGTTTTCATTGATGTGGAAGCTAAACCACAATAAGGCAGGTGGAGGGGAAGAAGAGACTTTCACTGGGTTAGACAAAGGGGAATGAAAGGAAGGGAGGGGGAATAGGAATAGGAAAGATGGTAGAACAAATCTAACATGATTTTCACATATATGGAAGTACTAAGTGAATCCCACCATTGTGTCCACCCACAAGAATGGGATCCAATTAGAATAAGATATTTTCCATGCTTGTATAATTTTATCAAAATTAATTCTACTGTCATTTATACCTAAGAAGAAACAATTAAAAAAAAATAAGGCCACCTGATCTTAGACTTTCAGCTGCCAAAACTGGGAACTCAATCTCTTGATTGAGTTAAAAAATCAAGTATCCAAACTTGATTTTAAAAAATCAAGTATCCAAACTCAGGCATTTGGTACTGACTCAGTGATGAACTCAAAGTGCTAAAATACTTCTCAGCTGGCTAGTGGCTAATGCTCTGCTTTTGTTTAAGGAAAGGAGAGGGAGCTGGGAGGTGTGGAGGGCAGGTAAATGTAAGAATACCTTTGAGAAGGACAGGCAAGTCACCAGGCCTTGTAGGATCAGTCCCCAAGACTTCATGGGGGAGGACAGACTTCGGAAATACCAATGGCATGAATATTCTTCTCCCACTCACCCTTCCTCCCTCTCTCCAGGTCAAGTAACTACTGTTTGTCCCTGGAACTACAGTGAGAAAGAACAAGATCCTGCTCCAGCCTGGAAGCTTGTTATAAAACAGACCCATGACACATAGGGCTTGGACCCTGATCCTCCTTGACACTGCTCTCTCTCTCAGGCCCCACAAAGATTCATCAGACAGCTGGGCATGGTGGCATGCACCTATAGTCCCAATGGAGGCCAAGGCAGGAGGATCATATGAGGCCTAGATTTTGAGGGCAGCCTGACAACATAGTAAGACTCCGTATCCAAAAAAATAGTTATTTCTATGCTGGGCGTAGCTCAGTGGTAAAGCATGTAGGCAGGCTCCTGCTTCTCTTGGTCTCAAATATTCCTCACTAGATAGTTCCATGGCTGGCCCCTCCTATCAGCTCTCTTCTCCAGTGTCACCTTATCAGAGAGGCCCTTTGTAACTACCCTCTAGTATTAACCTTTCCCACCAGTCCCATGCCACTTGCCCCTTTACCTTACCTCAGTCTCTTCCTAGGGCTCAACACCATCTGTTTATTGACTTGCTCCCTCTGCTCATGTGAGCTCTGAGGTCTGGCAGCCTGGATGGCCATTGCCTACAACAGTGCCAGCATGCCAGGAGTTGGGGTGCAGTGGACATTGGTGGGATGGATCATGAGGAGTACTGGGTGACTTGCTGGAACCAGGTGCAGAGGCACAGCTGCTTCTGCCTGAGGTTCTGAAACACAACCCTCAGAGGATGAGAGGGAGGAGTTCCCTGCCTAGGTCTGCTCAGGTGGCCCACCAGGCCCACCAAGCCATGGCTCTGACTTCAGATTTGGTGGGTTTGGATTGGTGACGTGGGAACAGTCAGGAGCTGGAGGGATGGAGGTTTCCATTAATCATGGAACTTTGCCTAGGGTGGTCTGAGGAGTAAGACAGCAGTTAGAGGGAGCAACAGGGCTGGACAAAAGGTTCTAGTGGCAGGGGAGGGGCTAAGGGTGGGAGGAAGAGTGGCGGTGTGGGTTCCGGCTGGAGCTCTGTCCAGACCTGGCTGTTTGTTTTCTCAACCAGTAGTTGGGCTTTGGGCTTTTCTTGCTAAATAGTTCTTCCTGGACTCTAGAGGAGTATATGAGTCAATACTGGCTGCCAGATGCAGGAACCAAAACGGTACAGGAAATATCAGGGTGAGAGGGAGGGAGCCTGCTAGCTCTGGGCTACCCTTGCCGGTGGGGGGCAGCGCCCAGGAGCACAAACCAGCTCCTGTGGGAACTGGACTGAGTCATCCAATGCTCTCCTGCAGAAGATCTTCTTGGGTTTCCCAGCGTTCATTCATTTGCTCGGTTTGCCACCATTTGTTAGGGACAACGTGCAACCCGTGAGGTAGATGTCCAGAAACTCTTAGTATGACAAAATTTGAATTTGAAGTTCACAGTCTCCCTTTTCTATACTCTTTCCTCTTCTCACTCTTAAAATGCTTTTCAAAATAGCCCTGTGCCTTAGACCAATGCCATATGCTCATAGCAGTGGTGTGCTGGTAAGTGTTTAACAAGTGGCTCTCTGAAAGAAAAAGAAAAAGAAAAAAGAAAACAAAAACCCTGATGTGTAGTGTTGGCAATTTCCATTGTAGAATGCTCCACTGTGGCAACTCTCATGCCATCAATGTGTTGTCACTGAGTGCAAAACTACAAATAGTGGTACACTGTTAGGTATTATTTCCCACTTACGGATTCAGTAGTTTATATATACAACCTCAAGAATATAAAGAGTAAATTGTAAAATAATTAAAAGTAATGAGTTTTGGATGTTTTAAATATGATCTATTTAATTATGAGTATATATACTTGATTATTCTTTTGTGGTTCTAAGGAAGGAATCTAGGGCCTTGTGTTTGCAGGGGCAAGTGCTCTACCACTGAGCTACATTCCCAGGCCCAGTAAATATACCAGAATATTTAAGGAGTCTATATTCTGGAAGGGACTCGCAAAACTCCTGTGCACCTTGCAGCTCTCACCAGCCAGGATGAGCTGCTCTGGCATATCACTGCCTGGGACCTTTTCAGAAACCGAATCGTGGACCCCACTCAGACCTGCTGAACGGGAATTTGAGTTTTAACATTTTTTAATGGTACCCTCAGACAATTCATACACACCTATGTCAGATATGTGTGTGCGAGGCCCTAGAGGTAACCATTGTGTATGATTGTTTGCATCTTTTTCAGATCTCTTCCACAATGGAGAGACATGTATTTTGCTGTCGTCGTTTTTAACAAAAATAAGGTCACACTGTAAATGTTTTGCAAGAGTTTGTTTTGTTTTAACTTAATAATATGTCTGATATCTTTCTATGATGGTCTACAGAAGTCTAGCTATTTTTAATGTCTCCACCGTGCTTTAGGGCATGAGTAAGTCATGATTTTTAAAAAAATCATCTCTCCAAATGCTCACATAGTTCTTTCCCCCTTTTCTTCAACAAACTTCATAATTTAAGAAAACTCCCTTCAACTTTCTCTCAATTCTTTTATCAAAAATCTACCTTTAAAAAATTCTGAAAATTTGGGACTGTGTCCATAGCTCAGTGGCAGAGCCCCTGCCTAGCATGTGAGGCTTTGGGTTTGATCCTCAGCAGCACCACATTAAAACATGTATAAATAAAATAAAAGTACTCTGTCCATCTACAATAAGAGATTTGAAAAATTCAAAAAATTAATTTATACTAAATGGTTTGTGGCTGACAAGAATAGTTTACAGTGATTTCCTTCTTCCCCAGATTTAAGAAGTTTAATTAAATTTAATAATATTTATTGAGATATTTTATGCATACAGTTCTAAGGAAGCCGATAGGGAATATAAAGGAGTTAGGCCTGACCTTAAAATGCTTGCAGCTCAAAGAAATACAGTCTGTGGATAATCAATCAATCAATCAGTGACTTTGGTGCTGTAAGAACACGGGAGAGAGGAGAGAAGAAAATGTTATGAAATGGGAAGCCACTGGTGGCATTAGAGGCATTAACCTCTAATGGGAGTGACCCCCTGGCCACCGTCCTCACTGCGCCATAAGGCCGAAAAGACAATCTGGCAGCGTCCGGCTCTTAGCTAATGGAAGTGGGGTTGGATCAGGAGAGAGCCCCAGAGGCCAGGGAGTGTTTTCACTTGATGGAGTGGACACCCTTTTCTTAACAACCATCCCAAAGTGATATTTTCTTCCCATGTTTCCCTTCCCAATCCAGTTCATCTTTGGCTCTTTTATCTCCAGAAACCCCCATCCCAAAGATGACAGCAGGTCTACTTGGTTCCTCTCCAAGTCTGCAGCCAAATCTGGAAGGCTCTGGCTGGTCCCTGTTCCTCTGCTCTGGTGGGAACCTGATTGTGTTCAGGTTGGGACTGGTTCCAGGGCTGGCTGCAACCCCTCCTCTTCTGGCTGGCTGCCTTGCTGCGACACATCACCCAGCACGTCTTCCTTTCTTGACTTCTTGCTCGCCACCAGTCAGTTCACGAACTCTGAATTTCCATCACTGAACTGTATGTTGATGGGCAGGCCACTGCCCTTCTCTACTTCCTAGAGGACAGAAGTACCTTCTACCCTTTAGTTCGATTCACCTTTACCAGGATTTCATCCGACTCTAGCAGCCCATGACAAATTTGGCTGGAAATTGACTGCTTCAGGAGCTAAGTCTGTCACTTGGAACTCAGGACTTAGCTTTCCTTAAGCATTGCTAAGTGGGGGCTATTCTTTCTTTGGGGGGAATAATTTTAAATTTTTATGTTAGTCTGGGGGTGTAGCTCAGTGGTAGAGTGCTTGCCTAGTACGCAACAGGCCTTGGCACCCCCACCCGAAAGTATAATATGTTAAATGTGAAATATATGTTATGAAACATATAACAGAATAAACAGCTGTGAGCACAGGACCCCATCCAAGAATTAGAGCATTACTGATTTGGTTGCATCTACCTTGCATCCTTCTTCCTTGATCATGTGCCTGCCTCCCCTGATGAGAGCCATTATCCTGAATTTCAAATATTTACTTCAATAAAGTAGCTTTGTATATGCTTATATTCACAAACTTACAATTTTGTTTTGCTTTTTTTGGAGCTTTATGGAAATGATGTCATTGTATGTAGTTTTTTTTGTTGTTCTTATAAACCATATTGCAATGCATGCTCTTGAATAGTCTTCATATGCCCACGTTGCTCCTAGGGAGGAGCAGAAAGGACAGGGAGCTGGGCATATAAATGTTCAAGTTCACAAGGTAACTTCAAACGGGCTGAAAGTTGCACCAATTTACAATTCCACAGGCATTATACCTCAGAGTTCATGTTGACACACATTCAAACAAACACTTGGTCACAGCAGACTTTTAATTTGTTGCCAAGTAAGTTCATATATGAACCTAGTTAATTTCCCTGATGATGAATGGGCTTTGCATCATTCTGCAGGTTTATTCATGGACAATGGAACATCTATTCCATTTGGGTTTTCTTTTTTCTGAAATACCTATTTTTGTCTTTTGACCATTTGCGATTGCATTATCTTATTCCTAATGATTTATAGGAGTAGTTTATGTATTTTGAATATATATTCTTTATTGGTTTATATATTTTACAGATATCTTCTATCAGTTTGTGTCTTATTTTTTAAAGTTAAAATATTATTAGTGCATATTAATTGTATAAAATAATGGGTTTCATTGTGATAATTTCATATGTGCATATTACATACTTGGATCACATCTACCTCCCTGTTCTCTCTCGGCCCCTGTCACCTTACCCTTCCCTGATAGTCTCCCTTCTACCCTCCTACTTCCATGTCATTCTTTTTTTTTTTTCATCCGTTTTTTTTCTAGTCCTGCATATGAGAAAAACATCAGATATTTTTCTTTCTGAGTTTGGCTTATTTCGCTGAACATGACAACCTCCGGTTCTATCCATTTCCCTGCAAAATGTGTCTTGTTTTTGGTAAACAGGAGTTATAAATTTTAATGTAGTTGAATATATCCATCATCTTATGGTTAGTGCTTATGGAACCATTTAATGAATCTGCTTTGAGTCCATAAAGATGTCGTCTTTTAAAAATTTTAAGGTTTTTCTGGGCACAGTAGTGCACACCTGTAATCTCAACTACTTGAGAGGCTGAGGCAGGAGGATGGCAAGTTTGAGGCTAGCCTCAGCAATTTTAGGGACATCCTGTCTTAAAATGAAAAAACAAGACAAAACAAACCGCCCCCCAAACCAGAAAACAAGAAAAACCCCAAAAGTGCTAGAGGTGTGGCTCAGTGGTAGAACTCCCGAGTTCAATTCCAGAATTGAAAAAACAAAATTTTAAGGTCTTGTCTTTTCTATTTTATTTCTTAATCTATTGGGTATTGATTTCTGAGCATGGTGAAGGTAGGGATCCAATTGCATTTTCTCCACCGTATGCATGATTAATTATTTTAGCATCATTTATTGACTAGTCCAACTCTTCCAAATTGATGTAAATGTCACCTCTATCTTATATAAGATTTCTGTTTATTGGTGGGGTCTGTGTCTTGGCTTTTTAGCCAAGTCTATTGATAAATTTGTCTTTACCTGAAGCCTAACATTTAACATTTGGTCTAAAACACCTTAGGTTTATAATAGGCCTTGTTGGATGTCTAACTACTTCTATCTCATTCTTTTTATTGGGGAATAAATTGGTATTTTAGGTTCATTGCAAGGGTTTGTTGAGGACCTCAAAAGCTTGTTGAGAGTTTAATTGGCATTATATTGAACAAAAATTTCCATTTGGGAAGAACTGAATTATTATTTTATTCAGTCTAAATATTCAAGATCCAAGAAATAACTCTCAAATTAGGTCCTAGTTAATGCTAGGATTTTTTCCCTCATATATCTTGAATATTTTTGTTTTTATTATGTATCATATCATTATATATTATTAACTTACATTGTTATTAGTAGTATTACTGAAGTTGGAATACAGAGTCTCATGCATTCTTAGGCCAGCACTCTACCACTGAGCTGTGTCTCCAGCTATTTTTATTTTTTTATTTTGAGGCAGGGTCTTGCTAAATTGCCCAGGCTGGCCTGGAACTTCAAAATCCTCCTGCCTCAGCCTCCTGAGTAGCTGGGATCATAGGTGTGTGCCACCATGCCCAGCTTACCTTGCATTGTTGAGTCATGTTAAATGAGTTTGCTTTTTTATATGTTTTCTAACTGTTGCTGATGTATACAAATGGAGTAGATCTCCAAACATTGATTTTATATTTGGCTACCCTGCCAGAATTTCTATTGATTTCCAATATTTGGTCTGTAGATTCTTAAGGAACAATTATATCATATGTGATGACTCCTTTGCTCCTGCTCTTGATGACTTTGTCTGTCTTATTGTGTTGCACTGGCCACGACTGCCAATGTAGTTTGTAGTGTGAAGAGTGGGACTGATCTTCCATTTTTTTTTAAAAAAAAATATGAGTCTACAAAATTAAAAAAGGAAGAAAGAAAAGAAAAAGAAATATAAGTTAATTTTAGTTAGGTTAAAGTATTTTCTTGTATTCCCAGTTTGCTCAGAGTTCTTTTGATGAGTGAATAAATTTGTCAAATGTTTTTCCTAAGTATATTGAGGTACTCATACTTTTATCCTTTAATTTGTTATATGATGATAATAAATTTTCTAACATGAAACCACCCTTGAATTTCTGGAATAAGTAAAACTTGGCCACAATATATTCTCTTTTTTATATTGGATTCAGTTACTAATATTTAGTTTGGGACTTTTGTATCTATGTCCGTGAATTAGACTAGCCAGGGATTTCCTTTTTTTATATCGTTTAGGACTGGCTTTGATGTCAAGGTTGTATTGGGGATCGTAGTCCGAATTAGGAATAATTTCCTTTGTGGTGGAGTCTACTGATGAATTTCTTTTTCTTTTTCTTTTTTTTTTCAGTGCTGGGGATTGAACCCAGGGCCTTGTGCTTGCGAGGCAGGCACCCTACCAACTGAGCTATATCCCCAGCTCTCTACTGATGAATTTCTAAGAATTATTCTGGTTTTCAAACTCAACCACAGAGCCCCATTTTTAGCTGGATACAAAGCTGAAGATTATATTTCCCAGACTCCCTCAGGGTGTGGTGAGTGGCTTGAGGGTGGCCTCTTACACAAGACCCACTGTTGAGGATGTGCTAAATTTTTTGTGCAAATTTTAACAAGTAATTGAGTTTCACAGAGAGAGAGACCAGAAATTTAAGTTTGTAGTATTTGTCCTGGAATATTTGAGGAAGAAGAGGTAAGTGTTTTTTTTCTAAATCAATTAACAATTTGTAGTATAGGAGAGGCCATTTAAAATGAATAATGATCTTCTTGTTTTAGGAAGGCATAAGAAAAGGAGAAAGTTCCTGGGGAGCCTCTCACCTGGAATGAGAGCCTGGAAGGAGCCTCTCACTGCTCCTATGAGTCTGGTCTGGTCCACAGAGCATTTTCTGTCTCAGAACAGCTGCCTGGAGCTGTGGATCAACTGACTCAAAAGCAGAGTTTGCTTGGTCCTGTTGACACCATCCCAAAGCCTTTCCCTACTGATGAAGTCTGAGCTAAAAGGATTCTAGCCTGTGTTTTAGAGCAAACCAGGAAAAACCCTGCCAGAGATGATGGAACTCTTCCATTCTTTCACGACGTGCATTGGGAGCACCGTAGAGGAGGTGCCCTCCCTCCAGTTTCTTCCAGCTGTGACAGCCTCCAGTATGGGATTTGAGGGCTGAGCCAGAGGGAAGACTCAGCTTGAATGGCACAGGGGGAAGGCAGCAGTAATACAGGACAAAGTCAGAGCCCCAGGGGTGAGCATGGACTTTCCACTCCTTAGCAGTGTGACTTTTGACAAGTCACCTTCCTGAGCATTTGCTTCATCTACAAACTAGGAACAAACCCACTGGTAGCTCACGGTAGTGGTTCAGGCCCTGATGAGGTTATGCCTAAGTGCCCTGGAAATGGAAAAGCACAGCAGAGAGGATTAGCATTTCACTTGCACCTTCCTACCTCGCCAGTCCTATCATTTTCCATGCTTCTCCTTGTGTTCTGGTCCCAGCCACACAGACCATCTTTCCGTTTCTTGCAGGTAGCTCCTTCCTGCCCACTGGGCCTTTGTACATGCTATTCTCTGGCCTGCAGCGCTTCCCCGTCCTTGGTTGATTCGACTTCTGTTCATCATGTAGAACTCAGTGCAGTTGTCACCTCTCTAGGGAAGGCACAGCCCACCCTTGCCCTCACCAGTTGAAGTTGGAAACCTTTCTTTCTTGCAGGGCACCACAGCACCACCGGTTTTACTCTCATTACTGTTTGCAGTTAACATTTTGTTCAGATACATCACAATTCTTGTCAATAGGCAGACTGTAAGCTCCTGGAGGACAAAGAATGATGCAGTTTTACTTATGTTTGTGTCCCCTGAACATAGTCCAGATGCCAGATACATATTAGTGTTTGCAGAGTAAGTCCAGGAGTCTAGGTAGCAGGGATTCTGAGTTAAGTGCCTGGGTTAGGTGCTCAGAATGAGGAAACTCAGTAAGAATAGGCCCAGCATTTGCATCTCTTCTTCCCCTTCCTTTTAGCCTAGCTGTGTGGCACCATGTTATGTCCTGTTGATGACTCCGTATTTCACATACATTAAATTACAGCAGCTAATTACTGGTGGCAGGCAGGGGATGCAGAGAGCCCTGGGTCCAGAGAAAGTAGCAAGAGTGGGAAGAGGGCTTCAGAACCAGGGGTGCGAGATGTGTTAGTAGATGCTGTTCTGTCTGGAACTCAGCTTGGAAGACTTGAATTATTAATAAAAATTCTAGGAAGCCTAGTGTTTTTTTCAGGAACCTTTATCCAATTAAGAAAAAAATAAATTCCAAGTGTGCTTTTAAGCACCATTATGTTTTTTTTTTTCCCTTTTGAAAACTTTATATCGATGAATGATACTCGTAGAGAAAATGCCCAGATCACAGCATATAGGTCCATACGTTTCCACAAGCTAAATGTTCCCTCTGGTCTCCAGCATCCAGGTTAAGAAATAGGACATTACAGCACCCCAACAGCTCTCTTCACGCTCCCTCCTAGACACCCCTTCTAAGGGAAACCACTTTCCTGATTTCTTCCAGCCTAGATGAGTTCTGCCTCTCTTTGTATTCTAAATAGGTGGGACGATACTTTCTTGACTCTGACTTCTTCCACTCAGTATTATATTTGTGAGATTCATCCATACCTGTATGTGAAGGTTGGTCTCCTAGCTATATAACAAACCCATGTGTGAATGTTACAGTCACTCCTTATCTACAGTGAAAAGTTTATAAGACCCCTCAGTGGATGCCTGAAACCACAGAGACTACCGAGCCTATAAATACGATGCTTTTTCCTGTATGCCTATGATAAAGTTTGATTTCTTTCAGGTAGGCATAGTAAGAGACTAACAACAATCCAGAGTGATAAAATGGAGCAATTAAAATAACAATATGCTGGAGTAAAAATTATTTAAAAATGCATGAATTGATTATTTCTGGAATTTTCCATTTAGAATTTTTTAACTGCAAGTTGATTATGGGTAACTGAAACTTTAGAAAGTGAAACTGTGGATAGTGGTGGGAATGACTGTACCACAATTTATTTATTCATTCTACTGTTGAAGGATATTTGGATAGTCTCAGCTTTTGGCTCTTATAAATAGGAGCACCACTAGCTTTGGTTCATATCTTAAGGAGGTACTAAAACCTAAATACAGTTTTTTTTTTTAAATGAAATTTTTTCCCCTAGGGAAGCTAGAACCTGATTAGGTCCAGAAAGAGCCTAATCCTGGGTTCCAGTCCAGGCACTGCAAAATAAATGAATAAATAAATAAATACATAAATAAAAAAATAAATAAAGAAAAGAGTGTCTTCCTCCTTTTCTCATCTGCTAAATTCAGGATAACCTTCTGTGTTTAATCCTCCTCCCCTTTATGTTTACATTAAAAATTAAACATTTTAAATATATTAAGTACTATTACAAGCACATTGTGAAAAAAGTTAGAAAATATGAAGAAACTTAAATAAGGAAATGAAAACCTGCCATCTAGAGATAATAGTGCAAAATCGTTAGCATATTTTTTCTGGGTTTTCTCCTATATGTTTTTGACATATTCATATCTTTTTTCACTTCAGATTATATCATAAATTCTCCCTGGGTCATTAAGAATTGTTCTTCAACATTGTTTTTCATGGCTATGTGATAAACTATCTTACTTGTATGCCAAGAGTTATTTGACTAATCTCTCCTACCGGGACTTTCAGAACACTTACACTTATTTTGACCATTAGAAACAATGCTGAAGTGGCTATCTTGAATGTAGATCTTAGCCCTGACTGCAAATTATTTCCTTAAGATAAATTCCTAGAAGTGGAATTTACTGAGTCGAGAGTATGAAGACTTTAAAGGAGTCTGGTACTTTCCATGTTGCCAGGTTACTTTATAAAAATGTGCTGTATATTCTGAAGCACATTTTATGTCCTTGGGGCTAGGACCAGGGCCTCAGGCATGCTAGGAGAGCCCTGTACCACGGAGCTGCGCCTATGGCTCAGGGTGCCATCTTTGTCTTCCCTCCAGCTTCAGGGACTGAGGTCATGAGAGAACGCGTTCATTGTATCTTCACATACTCTGAATATTGCTTAATATAGAGTATCTTCATATCGTTTGGCTTTAAGTATTCATAAATTTCTTTTATTTTTGACTTTTAAGTTATTTAGAAATGTGTTTCAAAATGTCCAAATGGAAGGGGATTTAAAAATCTTCTGAACTGACTTTTCAATTTAATTGTATTGTGGTCAGAGAACATGGTGTTTATGTTACTTATCTAGAAATGTGTCGAGAATTGTTTTGAGAACCGGGAATAATCAATTTTTGTAAATGTTAGCATGACCAATTGTCCCAATTAGTATGAGACAGATGAGTTTGATGAAGGACTTTTAGGACTAAGTTCAAGAAAGTTCTGGCAAACTGGGAGAAATACCTTATACATATCTGAGAATAATGTGGATTCTCTACTTGGGTGTAGAGTTCTAGTTTAATTCCTTTTTTTTTTCCTTTCATGAACCTGTTGTTAATTTATTCAGCCACTTCTAAATACACGTGAAACACCCACATACACACTGGTGTCCACAGGTACACTAGGCCTGGTGTGTCTGAGGACCTGGACGTTAGAATCGTGAAGAAATCTGAAAGCTTCAGCTCCATTTGATTAGGAGTATTTTCTGGAATACTCTCGAGTGGAAAAGGTGCTGAAACCCCACCTGGACCAACTGAGAAAGATCTTTCCCATTAGCCCGGTTAGGGGGACACCAGGTGTCTGCGGTTTCTGGCCTGCAGTGAGTGTTCTTGGCATAAAGGGACTGCTCTAGTGAGGGCTTCACGACCTCATGAAGGAAGTGTGGGGAACAGAGAGGTCTTGCCACCTCTCTGGAAACCAGGAGCATCTACTTGCTTCACTAACCTGTGACAGCAAGTCCTGGGCATGACTTCAGCTGAAAGAACAGGGAGTGCTTGGTTTTACTGTAGATACCTCACTGGAGATGTTCGGAGTGATTGTGCATGGTATTTTCTTCTGATCAAGGGTCTCTATGTACACTCAGAGGTATTTTAAGCCAGGAGATCTCGGTTTTAGTTCCTGCTTTACCACTTACTCCTGAGTGACTCTGAGGCTACCACTCTGGCCCCTTGGGCCTTAGTTTATTTATGTACTGTAGTTGCCTTGACTTGATCACTGTTTTCCAGCAGAATGGCCATAGGGGTGGGGAGAAAGGATGCAGGGGAGCTGGGTGGATGCAGCACCCCACACCTCCCCTACGACTAGGGCACAGGCTGGTCTTGTCAGTATGTTTTCTTATGAGTGGGCATTTCCGAGGGTAGAATAAGAAACAAGTTGGGAAAGTGTGAGGTCTCAGGAAGCCCACTCCTAACTCTGAGAAGAATGAAATCCATCCAGGATATACTCCTGGGTCTGAGGCAACATGAGAGGGAGGTTGGGCCTAGATTGCTGTTTATGGTTTTCATACTGATGCCCTCAAACTTCAGAAAAAGAGGTGCAGGCTGTGTGCTGAGCCAGCTTGGAAGCCAGGATTGGTAGGGGAGAGGCACAGGATTGAAGGGCAGGCCCTCAACATAAAAAGCACGAAAGCAAGGAAGTCTCCACCTCCTGCCCTCCTCTCTGAGGCTCCAGCCTACCTGCTCCCATGCAGGGAGAGATGCCAGTTGCTGGACCTGAACCCTTTCCACGCACTTCTGTGGCTGGTGCCAGACAGCACTCCCCGGAGGGCTGTGAGCCGAGCCTTGGCAGGTGCCATGCCTTGCCCCTCAAGATCGGAGGCATTGGTTTTCTTCGTGAATGGGAGGAAGGTAAGTGTTGGGTGTTACTCGCATAGCTTGCAGAGGGATGCCTGATTTCGCCTGTCCCCCTTTCAGCCAGGGCTTGGCTCAGCAGCTCAGACAGCTCTGCCATTTACTGCATGACCTCACATACAGAGTTTTGCCACCTCGAGTCCTCGCTTGGGGAATCTGCTTCCTGGGGCTTTCATAAAGATGAAAAGAAAGCTGCTTTTTTATTGCTTAGGAACCCACCCAATGTTTATAAAACTGGGTCTGAGACATGAAGGACTTTCTCCAGTAATGCACCTTGATCTTCAGACTCAGGGGGATAAGAATGGGCCTTGCTTTATCTTTCTATTTACCAACTTCATTTTTCAGTTGAGTCCCCATTAAACAGAATGGGTCAAAGTGTGATCTCCATCAGTTTGCTGTCCCCTTCTTTCCCTGGGTTGCAGCTGAGTTCCAGGGGAAACCCATGTAACAGGGCAGGGGCTCCTGGTTGCCACTCTTCCCTAGCATCCTCCCCCGCTGTCCTCACAATCCACCCACACAGGCCACTAGCTGCCCTCAGTGCCCTGTGCCAGGCATTTCCTGTCATGAGTCTCTATCTGTCTCTCAAGGGCACACAGCTTCCCTAGGGCCTTGCCACCTCTCCTCCACAGCCTCTCAGACCTCCAGTCCCACAGTCCTCACTGGGATTTGGTGTCCCTCTCCCCAACACACACACACACACACACACACACACACACACACACACCTCTGGGCTTGGCCCAGGAAAGGAAATGGAAGGAAGAACCCCTAAGGTCTCATCATTTGCCTAAGAACCCTCTCTCCTGTATCCAGTCTTCCAAACCAGAAACCGCCATGTTCTTCCAAAACCGTCATTTATGAGCTGAGCCCCTACTTGCTTGTTCTTGGTCTTGGCTTTGGAGACTCAAAATCCAGAGAAGTCTCCTTCCTCTACATTCTGCTTCATGTCCCTTCAGAGTGAAGTAGCTGTGTTCAGCCAGCTGCGGAAGAACTTCCTCCTCTCGCCTGTCCTCTTTCTCTCTGCTCCAGTGCAGAGTATCATTTTAAGCCCTGTAGAATCCCTGCCTTCCTTGGGTTCCTCTCCTAGCATAGTCCTTTAGTGGAGCCTGGGCCTAAAGCATGGCCAGGCCCAATCTCCCTCACAGGGCATTCAGAGAAGTCCAGCCACTGGTCCCATTCCCTTGCGCTTCCTTCTCCTCCATGTGACTCCCTGCAGGCCTTTCTCCTCTCCACCTCTGCACCTTTCCTCCTCAGCACCTTGTTTGTGCTGCTCTCAGAACTCAGACTGCTCCACACCAATCCATAGCTTGCTCATCTTTCAAGCCTGGGCTTCTTAGCAAGGTCTCCCCAGATGAGCTTTTGTCTACACTGACCCTCATCTACCCCTACTCTCAGACCTTTATCTTTGGAAACCGGAGGTTCACAGGCTTTACCACACAATAGAATGAACTTCGAACCTCTTAAATGCAGGTTCTGGGCCCACCCCCAGACATTCTGATTCCAGAGAATTGGAGCAGAGCCAGAGACTGTATTTTTTTTTTTTTTTTGGTACACAAATGGGGTACAACTTTTCATTTCTATGGTTGTACACACTGTAGATTCACACAATTCATGTAATCTTACACATAAATTGGTAATACTGTCTGTCTCAGTCTACTATCTTTCCTTCCCCCATCTCCTCCCATCCCATTTTCCTATATACCATCCAAAGTTCCTCCATTCTTCTCTTGTCCCTCCCCTGGTGCCTGTTAGGTATCATCATCCACTCATCAGAGAAAACATTCGGCCTTTGGGTTTTTGGGTTTGGCTTATTTCACTTAGAATGATATTCTCCAACTCCACCCATTTACCAGCAAATGCCATAATTTTATTCTTCTTTATGGCTGAGTAATATTCCATTGTGTATATATACCACAGTTTCTTTATCCATTCATCAATTAAAGAGCATCTAGGTTGGTTCCACAATCTAGCTATTGTGAATTGAGCAGCTATGAATATTGATGTAGCTGCATCACTGTAGTATGCTGATTTTAAGTCCTTTGGGTATAAAATGAGGAGTGGGATAGCTGGGTAAAATGGTGGGTCCATTCCAAGTTTTTTGAGGAATCTCCATACTGCTTTCCAGAGTGGCTGCACCAATTTGTAACTCCACCAGCAATGTATGAGTGTGCCTTTTCCCCCACATCCACGCCAACACTTATTATTGCTTGTGTTCCTGATAATAGCCATTCTACTTGGAGTTAGATGAAATCTTGTGGTGGTTTTAATTTGCATTTCTCTAATTACTAGAGATAATGAGCACTTTTTCATATATTTGTTGATCACCTGTATATCTTCTGTGAAGTGTCTGCCCAGTTCAGGGGTTTCCATGCTGCCATTGGATTCTATTAGTATAGAATCTTGGTTTGTTTAGAACACTTTCTTCCCTTGTTTTTTCATGTTGTTCATGTATCTTCCCCATTAGCAATGCAGGTCTGGGGTATTGCAGTTTCTGCCCTATAGGCTTATAGTGACCCGGCAGTTTTCCAAAACCTCCTCTTTAAGAGGGAGATCAGTATTAGCAACACCCAGTATAGACAATCTGCAGCCATAAACCAAGTAGCCCCTATGAAGATGTTGACAATATTGTCGTAATAAATAGAGAGGATGAGTTCAATTTTTATCTACAGTATAACAAATAGATTTGCACTGAGGACTGCAGTTTCTAATGGAGGACAAAGAGGATGGGGAGGGGTGTAGGATGTAACAGATAATGGTTTAAGAAAAGAGTGTAAAGAAGTTCTAGATCATAGGAAGAATAAAAGTATAGTCAAAAGAAGTTGGTTGTTAGCATGAGAAAAGGGAGAAAGAGATTCCGAGGAAACAGGTATATGAAAGGAAAATAGAGAGCAAAAAAAAATTAAAGAAATAAAAACTTAAAAATTTTCACAAAGGAGAAGGAGGAAAAAAAATCTACCCTGTAATAGTCATATACTATTCAGACCTCCCAGTCTTCAGTAGCCTGATGCATGAGAGGGACCTGACAATGAGCTTCCAGTCTTCAGCAGGCATCTCAGGATAGGATTTGCCCCACCTAATGATGGTTTCTACTTCTGGGATAATCCAAGATGGCTGCACTGGCTTCCAAACATGTTGGCAAATGGGGAGATGCAGTGCAGGGCATGGGCGCCAAGTCTGCGTGGGGTGCAGTTGGTCGGGCCAGGGCCCCTGGAGACAGGGTGCAGCAGTCAGCCGGGGGGGTCCTGCAGTTGCTGGCTGTTTTCCCAAAATGGTGGCAGCCACATGTAACCAATCCTACTGGTACTGTG
Organism: Glaucomys volans; assembly: GCA_020662805.1. Classification (NCBI taxonomy): domain Eukaryota; kingdom Metazoa; phylum Chordata; class Mammalia; order Rodentia; family Sciuridae; genus Glaucomys; species Glaucomys volans. The sequence goes on along the minus strand of JAJEJO010003775.1, from coordinate 391,513 downwards.
ACGGTGGACTTCCAGGCAACAGCAGGCAGCTGGCGATCCACTGACCATATGTGGGCATTCTGCAGGCTACCCATGGATGATTGGCAGGTAGACCTCAGCTGCTGGGTGATGGGTAGGTAAAAGGCAGGAGATGGGCAGGCCAGAAGCAGGCAAACCAGCAAATAGCAGATGATAGGCGGCAGTCAGTGAGCAATCTGCACTCAAGATGTAGTCGATACGCTGGCAGAATGATCAGAAGCTGGATAGTGCACAATGGCCATCTGCAGGCCGAAGAGCTAGAGGAACTATTATCTGCGCAGTCCAAGAGCTGTGAAGCCTCAGAACAAGTGGAATGAAGGATTGGAGATCAAACGATTCTTATTGCCTTTAAAAAAAAACTTAAACTAAAATTTTTTATTTGGAGGAAATGATGGATTCACATGCAGTTGAAAGAAATAATTTTGGGAGCCAGGCACAGTGGTATATACCTGTGATCTCAGTGACTCAGGAGGTGGAGGCAGGAGGGTTTCAAGTTTGAGGACAGTCTTGGCAACTTAGTGAGACCCTGTCTCAAAATAAAATTAAAAAGAGGGGTGGGGATGTGTTTCAGTGGTTAAGCGCCCCTGGGTTTAATCCCTGGTACTAAAAATCAATCAATCAATGAATCAGTAAACAAATAAATAAAAATTTTTAAAAAGGATTGAGGGTGTGGCTCAGTGGAGGAGAGCCCTGGGTTAGCTCCCCAGTATGTGTGCATGCACCCACACACACACACACACACACACAGGGAGATCCATTATATGTTAGCATTAGATCCAATGCTAATACCTCGAAAAACTATAGTAGAATATCATAACCAGGAAACTGAGGTTTTACCAGTTTTATTGACTCATTTTTGTCTGTTTGTTTTTGCATAACTTTATCACTGTGGTTTGTGTATCCACTACCACAATAGAGATTAGGCCATCACAGCAGGCCCCTCCTGTTGCCCTTTTATAGCCATCACCACCTTCCTCTCATCCCCTCATCCTCTTCTCTGTCCTACGACTACTGATCTGTCCTCTGCTTCTATAATTTTGTCATTTCAAGAATGTTTTATAGGTGGAATCCTACCGTATGTAATTTTGGGGATTGGAGCTCTCTATGCCCACCGTGTAGGGGTACAGGGCTCCCCTCTGACCTTGAAAGTGCTCACTGGAGAGGGGAGTGCCACATTCCATGCACCATGAGCCAGAGTGCAAGGCAGGTCGGCTGGTGGGCTGAATGAGGACCTGCCAGGCTTCCAGCCTGGAGCTGAGATGTGCCAATTTGGAGGGTTCCTTTTGCCGAGAGTCCTGCCTCTGGGTCTGCAGGTGGGGCGTGGTCTGAGAGGGCAGCACACTTTCAAAATCGCATTCCTATTCTCACTGAATTGGTGGGCTGATTAGGGAGATAAGGCATCAGCACATGGCATGATTACAAAATATTCAAAAATTGCCAAAAGATATCTTCTGAGTCCTTGCCAAATAGTGGTATGAGGTCAGAGGATGGAAGAGGGCACCATGGGTGACAGAAGAGTTGACATGTTCTGGGCACTCGGTGCATCAGGCTATGCTATCAGCTCCCAGACTCTTCATAAATGGAGTTCAGATCCTCTCACATAGCCTAGGGCTGTTGGCTTCGTTGCTTTTTCTTTTATTTCAGACAGCATGCTTTTATGCATGAAAAACTGTAATTCTGGGGAAACAAAAAAATTCCATGGAAACATTCTTATAAAATGCTTCCTGGATGATTTTCCTATTTCCTAATGGATCAGTTGCTTTGTGTCTAAAACATCCAATAAGGCACTGGGATTAAGCTGTCAAATGTAAGCCTCGATGGCTTGGCCACTGACTGTAGGTTTTCCTAAGACAGTGGTACCTGGGATGCCAGCACCAGTTTAGGCATGCTCAGTGGCATGAGGGTTGGGGAGCTGATCATGCTGCAATCTGCTCCCATAGCCACCTGGTGTCCGCTCCACTGCCACAGTCGGTTTATGCAGCTCTCTTCCCAGCAGGTCAGGAGTCCCCAGCAGGCAGGATCCCAGCTGTATTTGTTTTTGCTCACCTTCATTTAGAGAAAATAACTTGTGTGTGTATGTATGTGCTGGGGTGGAACTCAGAACCTTGTGCATGCTAGGCAAGTATACTATCACAGAACACACCCTAGACCTCAAAATAATGTCAATATTTTAGCTGAAGGTGTAATAGTCCAATAAAGGAGAAATTTGAGTGTCATTTAGAAATAAACAGTGTTAGAGTGCCATACCTATAATGACTTAGAATGCCACATGAAAATATGAACACAGTTTGACATCTCTGCTCAGGGACAGAGCCAGCCTGTGGTTTTCCCTGTGTGATTTCCCAACCAGGGTGATGGGTGTTCTTTACATTTATGTTGATGAACTGGGGGGCACCTGACAACTTCCTATTGTTGAGCAATTACTTCTTTGCAGTTTCAACCCTGCGGCTGCATTTCAATATCATATGCTAATTATTCAACACTATTTTTATATTAGCAGGAAGTTCAGCAAGGATGAGTGGAGTTTATGTGCCGTGCTCCACGCTAAACATGTTGGAAGATACAGAGATGAGTAAGACACAGACCTTGTTTTAGGAAAGCTCAGATCAGAAGAAATAAGACCCAATCAGAAAAACATGCATGGGATGAGAGTTTCTCGAGAGCTAGCTGGAGGTGGCTTAGAGGCTGAGAGAGTGTGAAAGAAGGAAAGGCAGATACTCATAGGTATTGCAAGAGAACCCTCAAACTTGGCTGCTGCAGGGAAGTGGATTCAGATGCTGGCTGCCTTTCTAAAACAGCAGTGCGATCCTGTGCAAGGTACTGTGCCTGTCTGAGCCTCAGCCTCCTCATATGTAAAATGAGACTATCTTAGTCTTGGTTTTGTGTTGCTGTAACAGAATGCCACAGACTGGGAAATTTATAAAGAAGAGAAATTATTTCTTTTGGTTCTAGAACCTGGGATGTCCAAGGTCAAGGGGCTGCATCTGGTAGATCTTCTTGCTGCATTGTGCCATAGCAGGAGGCAGAAGGAGAGAGAGAGAGAGAGAGAGAGAGAGAGAGAGAGAGAGAGAGAGAGAAAAGAGAGAGCCCCACACTGAACTCATTCTTTCAACAGGAACCCACTCCTTCTGTTGACAATTAACCCACTCCTGTAATAATGTCATCACTCCATTTATGAAGGCAAAGCTCTCACGACACACTCACCTCGTCAGGGTCCCACCTCTCAATACTGTTGTATTATTGTTAAGTTTCCACCTCATGAGCATAGGGGGACACATTCAAGCCACAGCAGACAGTGATGACACGTTTACTTCACAGGGCTGTCAGAAGGTACAGGGGTTGAATGGCAACCCCCCAAAAAATGTGTCCACGTCCTAAGCTCCAGAAACTATGAGCATGATCTTACTGGAAAAAGAGTCTTTGCAGATGTTGTTAAGGATCTCAAGAGGAGATCACCTTAGATGCTACGTTCCTTGATCATCCTTAGACTGCTTAGACTCCATGACAGGTAACACACAGAGGAAAGATGGGGAGCAGAGGAAGCCTTGAGGAGGTGGAGGAAGAGGATGGAGCGATGAACCACAGGCTAGGGGCTGCCTGGAGCTGCAGCAGCTGGAAGAGGCAAGGGAGACCTCTCCCCCGAACCTTCAGAGGGAGTATGACCCTGCTGACATTCAGACATCAGCTTTTTTCCCTTGACAGAATAAAGTTGTGTTATTTTAAGCCACCCGGTTAGTTTTTGTGACAATCCTAGGAAAGTTACACAGGAGGACTAAATAAAAGGTACATAACACTCTGGGCAGAGTTCCTGGTACTTTTCAAGTGTTCACCAAATGACAAATCCTTTCTTTTGAGGGAGGAACACAAAAGGAGGAAGAGGAGAGGGGAGGCAGGGGGTGAGAGACGGGGCATTTTGGATGTTGGGTGTCATGAGCTGAGCACAGGAGGTATCTGAGGTGAGCATGTGATGTGGGGACCCAGGAGGGAGCTAAGTGTGCTGATTTGTGTAGGAGCTGGAGGTGAAGGAGGTCCCTGCAGCCAGGGAAAGGGGCAGAGTGGAGGGGCCCTGGCCTGGCCCTGGGCCTTCCTCAGTGGTGGTCCTACACTGTGGCTGCTTCTGCCTGGCTTCCACTTTCTTGGTGCTCATGAGGGTGCTGAAGCAGCTGCCTGGGGAACCAGAAGCTGCTGGACGCAGAGGACCTGCTGAGAAGACCTGGAAGTTGCTGGAGTGCTGGTCTTCAAACATGTTGTGTGGACTTGGCAAAGAGGAAGCAGCCAGCGGGATGGAGTGAAGATTTGAGGTTCTTTTTTTTTTTTTTTTTTTGGTACTGGGAATTGAACCCAGGGGCACTCCACCACTGAACTACATCCTCAGCCCTATTTTGTATTTTATTTTAGAGACAGGGTCTTACTGAGTTGCTTAGGGCATTGCTAAGTTGCTGAGGCTGGCTTTGAACTCGCGATCCTCCTGCCTTAGCCTCCCAAGTCGCTGGCATTACAGGCGTGTGCCACCGCGCCCAGCTGAGCTTCTTGACCTTGTTTACTGAGCACACTACAACCCTCTCGACTGAAGAGAGTTGGTTTTAATTTGATGTTAAGAAAATAAAGTGATCGACCTATCTTGCAAATGGAAGTTCGTGGACTATGATTCATATTCCCCACTATAGATTATAATGTTTAAAACTTTTGTAATAGTTTCGGAATGTGGTCCAATAAACTGGTCAGAATTTTCCTGCAGAGGGAATTAGGGGGCTAACAGAGTGACCATGGTCCCAGATTGCTGAGAACTGTCCCAGATTTTAGTCATGACACTTCCTCAGTCCAGGACACACCGGGGCAGTTGGACATCCAACCTGGAAGAAGGGAGTATGTGTCTGAATGTCTCTCTGTGTGCTTTGTTCTACCGTGTGCCTGCTATCCAGCCCCTAAAAAATAAGATTAAACAAGCCCCCAAGCTGGGCGTGGTGGCCCATTCCTAAAATCACAGGACTCTGGAGGCTGAGACAGTAGGATCACGAGTTCGAGGTCAGCCTGGGCAACTTAGTGAGCCCTGCCTCAAAACAAACAAACAACAAACACATAAACATACAAACACAAAGGGTGGGGATATAGCTCAGTGATAAAGCACTTGTGGGTTCAATCCTCAGTACTAAAAATAAAATAAATAAAATAAAACAAAACAAACAAAAGAAAACAAGTCCCCAAATTCCCAGACAGCAAAACAAAGACAAAACAAAAAACAAAAAACAAAAAAACCCCAAACAAAACCAAAAACCATTGTAAGTAAATATTAAAGGGAAGTGACAAACTGAGAGAGATATCCACATGTTAATATAAGAAAAAAGAAAACAAATTCTTAATCTTTCAGAAGCTTTAACAAGTCAACAGGAAGAGACAAGCATTTCAGTAGAAAATGAGCCAAAGACACGAACCAGAAATTCACAAAAGAAGGACTACGGATGGACAATATTAGAAAATATTCCCCTAATCCCAAAGAAATGAATATTAAAAAAAATCTTATAACAGGTTTCCTGCATTCTATTACCAAATAACAAAAAATAATGAAAGGGTAAATGGGCATAATTCTTAGAAGGATGTAAAAGTCTTAGCAATTTTTGGCCCTTTGACCCAGCTTCTTTTGCTTCTAGGAACTTGAAGGAGATAAGCTGTGAGGGTAAATGTCTGCTCATGGGATGCTGGTCACCTTGCTGTCTGCAAGGCAAAGTCAACTCTCCTAGGTCACCTGGATTCAGGGCTTTAGTCTCTAAATGAAAAGAGCAGCCGTATAGAAACCTAGAGAGGATAATCTAAAAACACCTGGGCTCCAGCAGGCCTGGTCCTGTCTTAGCATTTTGCCACTTTTGCTTTTTTTTGAGGAGGGGTGTTGCTGTGTTGCCCAGGCTAACCTTGAACTCTTGATCTTTCTGCCTTAACCTCCCGAGTAGCTGGAACTATGGGCTGTATCCAGTACTGCTTCATATTTTTGAAGCGATTAAACAAAACATGCAGAGGTACAGCCCCTTTGTGCCACTCTCTGGGGTCTCTCTTCTCTTCCTCTCCAGAGATAACCAATAATGTAAAGAGAAGCATATTTTACTTTTGCTGCAATTAAATACATAAGCAATAACACAGTTTTATTTCACATGGTCCTTGCATAATGCTATCACATATGCTCTGATATTTGCTCTAATTTTTTGATCTCCATTATATGGGGGTTTATCCAAGTTGATACATGTCGCCTAGATTGTTTTTTAAACTGCTGTTTGGTGTTTCCTTGTACAGCTGCATAATGGTATGTTTGTTCTGTTGAAGTGCATTTGGGTTGGTCATTGGCACTTCTTGGTGAGTACAGCCATGGATGTCCAACTTCCTGGACTCGTTGGTTTGTGCACCTGGGGGAAAGTTTCTCTGGAGGATGTGCCGAGGAATGCCACTGCAGGGTGATGGGGAAGGACATCTTTAAATTTTATAGATGGTCCCACATTTTCTTCCAGAGTGATACATTCGTATGCTTAAATAATAACTATTTTGCTTTTTCCTCCCTAAGCCATGTTCTTATATTTCCCCCTCTTTTCTTACTGTGCTTTCCTGGGCATCTGATCCAATGCAGACTAGCAATGATGACACTGAACATCCTAGTCTTGTTCTGGTTTTCAAAAGCATTTTACTCTATGAGATTTGCTCTATTTCCTCAGGTCAAGGATATTCCTTTCTTTTTGTAAGTTACTAAAATGTTTTTGCTTGCTTGTTTTCTATAAATGGATGTTGATTTTACCCAAAGCCTTTTCTTTTTTCCCACAAAGGCTTTTCTGCTTTGACTTACAATCAATTGCTTTTATTTATTGTTTAATGCAATCACTGCCTGTGCATTGTTTACCTTTTCTTCTGACATCTTCTTGCTGTGTTACATTTCCTTCTTTCTGAAGTACTTGCTTTAGTAGTTCTTTCAGAAAGGACTATAATGTTAATTATTTTATGGGGGGAGGAAGACTCTAAGTTCTCTAATCTGAATGATGATTTAACTAGGTAGACTAGATGGCATAACCTCACTGCCCTCTGATCTGAATTCTGTGTTTCTTCTAGACTACAGTGTCTGCATCTCCGTGCTCGCTGGCCATAAGTCTTTTTTTTTTTTAAATTAATTTATTTTGATTCATTGTACACAAATGGAGTACAGCTGTTGTTTCTCTGGTTGTACACAAAGTAGAGTCACACCATCCATGCAATCATACATGTACACAGGGCTATGATGTCCATCTCATTCTGTTATTATTCTTACCTCCCCATCCTGACCCCACCCCTCCCTTCCCTCTATGCAATCCATCCTTCCTCCATTCTTGCCTTCCTTCCACCCCACATTATGCATCATCATCCACTTATCAGAGAGATCATTTGGCTTTTGGTTTTTTGGGATTGGCAAATTTCACTTAGCATGGCACTCTCCAACTTCATCCATTTACCTGCAAATGCCATAATTTCTTCTTCTTTATGGCTGAGTAATATTCCATAGTTTCTTTATCCATTCATCTATTGAAGGGCATCTAGGTTGGTTCCACAATCTAGCTATTGTGAATTGAACAGCTATGAACATTGATGTGGCTGCATCACTGTAGTATGCTGATTTTAAGTCCTTTGGGTATAGGCCAAGGAGTGGGACAGCTGGGTCAAATGGTGGATCCATTCTGAGTTTTCTAAGGAATCTCCACACTGCTTTCCAGAGTGGCTGCACTAACTTGCAATCCCACCAGCAATGTATGAGTGTACCCCTTTCCCCACATTCTCGCCAACACCTGTTGTTGCCTGCATTCTTGATAAAAGACATTCTAATTGAGGTGAGATGAAATCTTAAGGTGGTTTTGATTTGCATTTCTCTTATTACTAGGGATGTTGAACATTTTTTCTTAAATCTGTTGATTGCTTGTAGATCTTCCTCTGTAAAGTGTCTGTTCATTTCCTTGACCCTTTTGTTGATTGGGTTATTAGTGTTCTTGGTGTAAAGATTTTTGAGAACTTTGTAGATTCTGGAGATTAGTGCTCTATCTGAAGTGCATGTGGCAAAGATTTTCTCCTACTCTATAGGCTCTCTCTTCACATTGCTGATTGTTTCCTTTGCTGAGAAAAAGCTTTTCAGTTTGACTCTATCCCAATTATTCATTCCTGCTTTTATTTCTTGTGCTTTAGGAGTCATGATAAGGAAATCTGGTCCTAAGCCAACATGATGAAGATTTGGACCTACTTTTTATTCTATTAGGTGCAGGGTCTCTGGTCTAATTTCTAGGTCCTTCATCCATTTTGAGTTGAGTTTTGTACAGGGTGAGAGATGTGGGTTTAGTTTAATTTTGCTGCATATGGATTTCCAGTTTTCCCAGCACCATTTGTTGAAGAGGCTGTCTTTTCTCCATTGTATGTTTTTGGCACCTTTGTCAAGTATGAGATACCTGTATTTATGTGGGTTTGTCTCTGTGTCCTCTATTCTGTACCATTGATCTACCTGTCTATTTTGGTACCAATACCATGCTGTTTTTGTTACTATTGCTATGTAGTATAGTTGAAGGTCCGGTATTGTGATACTCCCTGCTTGGCCAGAAGTCTTGAGAGGCTAATGCTCCCAGAAGCTCTTGCCAACAACCAACAGGACTAGGTGTAGAAATACTCTCACTCTCGTGACCGAAGAGTGGGACAATTCTAGGGTCCCTGTCTTGACTTGCCAGATTCTCCTCACAGGATTCAGCTTCAGTCGCCCTGGGGGGCAGGCCTGATAAACATCTTTTACTGGTGGCTTTCCCTTCCCCATATCACATTTCCACTTCCCTGCTGCTGCTTCCTGCCTTCTCACATAATTATCTGTACTAAAACACTCAGGGTCTGCTGCTGGAGGGATTCAAAATATGGCACTGTGTGCGGAATTCTACAACGTTGGGCTTTTCCTCCCAGTGCTTCTCTTTGGATCTTCTTATTTATCATCATAAAGTATTAGGGCAGGTGGTATCATGTGAGAAACAGTGAGGTGGGCTTCCATTCCTAAAGACTCCTAAGTCTTAGGCTGCTGGTCTTGGTGCTGGGAATCCCACTGTGGGGAAGCCACTTCCTGCCTTGCCTCTCTCTGCCCATTTCTTTTAGCTCTCTTAGCAAGAGTGAGTTGGCAGATAATGTTGAGAATAAGGCTTTTGGGAACAGGAAGTTGAGAAGAGGGATCAGTGTGTGTGTGTGTGTGTGTGTGAGTGGTTGTGTGCACATGTGTGTTTGTATGTGTGTGTGTGATATGTATGTATGCGTGCAAGGTTAGAGGAAGAATCAGCGTACCAGAAGTGAGGCAGAAGAGCCTTCGGAGGGCTTTGAGGTGTAGCTCAGTGGAAGGGCACTTGCCTAGCATGTGTGAGGCTCTGGTTCCCATCCCCAGCACCACAAAAAAATATTTTGGTGGGGGAGGAATATTAGAATCAAACCATCACTTTCACATCCACTATTTTACAAAGGCCTGGTCTTGTGACCAGGACCTTCATCTTTAACCTGTCCATTAAATGCTGGCCAGGACCCAAATGGACTGTTTCTGTTGAGAGCCCTGGCCGGATGGTTCATACCTGGGTGGACAGGAAGTGTTAATGCGTTCCTTCCTCCTGCTCAGCAGTTAAGTTGGCTCAGGTTGAGGTGTTTTTCAAAATTCTCTGGAGTCTCAGTCCTGGAAGCCAGGTCCAGAAGCCTGATCTAGCCTGATGTTGATCTAGCCTGAATTCCTCCCTGGCCTGGATGAGTCTGTCCTGGGGACACCAGCACTCCTGGCCGGGCCTGTCTATGTGGGCACTTGGGAGTCCCAGGGACCAAGTGGGGGGTGATAGGGGAGGGCAAGGCAGTTCATGGAAGCAGCTGCCAGCAGGTCTCCCTCTGAGCTGTTCAAAGCCTTATCATCCTGGAGGTAGTTCTAATACCATTTCCTGTCATTGTTTCCCTTTGGTAATTAAAAGGAGGCCAGGGCCCTGATGTGGCAGTTCACAGCTATTGTGGTGGGGGAAGAGGGGGTGGTTGGTGAACGTCACAACTTGGGCTTATCTCCCCTGGCTGCGGGGACTCTGCAGCCCCTGGACTACTTAATAGCAAAACAGTCCAGGGCTGTAGCAGATCCACCCAGCCTCAGCAGTTGCTGGGAGAATGGCCTAGGGGTGGTGGCACCACTGAGCAGCGGCCGAGTTTCCTAAGGGACCTTGGAGATACCCGCAGCCCCTATTTGCAGGGAAAGGTATGATCTTTTGGAAGAAGAGCTGGTGCAGTTATGGGAGAAAGATGCAGGGCTGATCCCTGCCCTGGGACCCTGGCTGGGTTTCTCCATCCCTGGATGAGAAAGGTTTTGTTTGGAAGGCGATTCAAAGAGTGGACTATTCTAATGCCCCTTTGTCTTCTTGCCTCTGGGTGTCCTGCGGCTGATTTTATTCATGCATTGGGTTTTACTTTGTAGTTTTCACTCAGATTAGCATTTGTGAGGTTTTTTGCCCTCACCTCTGGGGTACAATACACCTGTGCTTTTGGAGGGAGTGGGAGAGGGACACCTGAACGGAGACCAAGACTTGCAGGATCCAATGTTCCTTCCAGAATCCATAGCAGATTGGGGTTAGCTCTCCTTCCTTTGGATAGCTGTGGCACTAGGTAAGACTGGAGCCACCCCCAGCAAATCTCAGGTAGACGCTTCTGTATTTAACAAACTTTTCCAGAGGAGAGGGGCTGAGGCAGAGGCTCTAAGGGTCTTGAGTTGTGCTCGGCCAGCCAGGATCAATTAACCTGTGTGTGTGTGTGTGTGTGTGGGGGGGGTGACAAGTGGGGAAACTTTCTGGGGACCCAGGGCTGATGGGGTCCATTTATCAGTTGAATGCAGCAAACACTTACTGAGCATGTCCTAGATGCTGGGCACCTTGGCAGGCTCTGGGGATGGAGGTGAGAGAACTCCTGCTCTGGAGGTCTTATTGGTCCAGGTTCAGTGACCAGCAAGCAATTAATTAGTGGTTCCTGCACCTTCTCTAAGTCTGGGTGCTGTGGGAGCAACGAAAGTGTGAAACAGTTCCAATTTCCCCATTTGTTGCCAAGACTGGGAGACTGAGGTGTGCCTCTGCTCCTGGCTGCCGTTTTGTTCGTGGGTCTGGTATCTGGGGAAGGGTGCTCAGGGGTGTGGCTCACAGGAATTGTTACTCTTGGGCCTGGCACTGGCCAGGGGCAGTTTTGGGACAAATAACCCATGTTCAGAGGAGAAATGGGACTAATTGTGATCAATTCTTCCCTTGCTTTAAGAAATTATTTTTCCTACTTTGTGCATTGTCAGTATTTTCTACCAGCAGCCGTCTATGGGAAGAACAGTTTATTTCTCTTGCTTCTCTTCAGATGATTCCTGCCAGACTTACCAGGGTGCTGCTTGCTCTAGTCCTTTCATTGCCAGGTAGGTACTAAGTCCTTCCTCACTCCTGCCCCACGGTCGTTTGGAGTAACCCCCTTCCAGGAATCAGCTGGTGTGTCTGGAGGTCATCTTTGTGTGGGTCCCATGTTAGACTCATAGTGGGCCTTTCAGAATTGCTGGTTGCTTCCTATGGAGGTTCTGCAGAGCTCTGGCCTGCAGAAGACCAGATACCTGCAAATGCCTTCCTCCACAGGAAAGGATAAGCATGCATGGAATCATCCTGTATGATGGAAGCACGGATGGAGAAGAAGGAATTAAATCCTTGGTTAGAGGGTTAGTTTCAGAAGGGATTGTAGAGGTCATCATTGTACAAATGAAGAGACTGAGGGTCAACGAGGAAAAATGATTGCTTTAAAGTCACTCAGAGCCCAAAGCAGAGATGACTTCTCTTGGGTTCCAGGCCTGCTCTCTCCCATTATACGGCCTTGTACAGTTTTCCTGCCCTTCCTGACATTCTGAGATTGTGAATGGCAGGGAAGGGCTTTTGACTTGGAGTGTCTCCATTTAGACTGCTCAGGTTAACCTGCCTCCAGGTTAGTCTAGAAATAACTGTGCATTTATCATGCTCTCTGCATCTTTCTGCCAGGTGGGTGGTGTGTTAGTGGGAGTCAGCTCTCTAGAGGACTTTTACCACTTCTCAACCCTGACAGGAACACAGTCTGATTTGTCTCTAGTTTAATCTACTCAAAATATAATAATAGATATGTAGACAGATGCTCACTACAAACACTTTATAAGAGTCAAATATTTGAGAAAATGCTAATAACCAAATAATAAGAGGCTAAACTATATACGTTTAGATGTAGAATGTAAAGTAACCACTAAAAATCACATTTTAGAAGTATATACAATGGCATGACAAATTCTTTACAATATGTTGAGAGATAAACATAGTTTGTAAATAGTTTTGCACAGAATGATCACAAATTTGTAATAAATCCACAACTTTATATAGGTTATAAAGTAGAATAAAAAGGTAAACACTGAAATGTTACTCTAGTTTTTGCTGAATGTCAGATCACAGGTGATTTTTTTTTTTTTTTTTTTTTTTTTTTCTGGGGTGGGGGTTTTACTCAGGGACTTGTGCTTGCGAGGCAGGCACTCTACCAACTGAACTA
>JAJEJO010003775.1:318664-378840 GCA_020662805.1 Glaucomys volans | reverse complement strand
TTTTTTTTTTTTGCGGTGCTGGGGATTGAACTCAGGGACTTGTGCTTGCGAGGCAGGCACTCTACCAACTGAACTATATCCCCAGCCCATCACAGGTGATTTTTAACTTCTTTGTGTCTTCTGTATTCTCCAAATTTTATATAATGGGTATTATTACATTTTAAATCAGCAAGTAATTGTCATTTAAAAGAGATTTCCTGAAAAACTGTTCCTCCATCACTGCCATGAGTCCTGGGCCATATTCCAATTCCAGGATTGGAAGCAATAGCTTTAGTCTTATTTGGGATGGACAGTACCTCCCCACAGCCCAGTTTCTATCAGATGCAGCCTCATTTCTATGAGGCTGGAAGGATTTGGGCTGATGGTTCCAATTGTGCTCACTGGCATTCTCTCCCTCTAGGGACCCTCTGCACAGAAAGGGCTAGTGGCAGGCCATCCGTGGCCCGATGCAGCCTCTTTGGAAGTGACTTCATCAACACCTTTGATGAGAACATGTACAGCTTTGAGGGAGTCTGCAGTTACCTCCTGGCAGGGGACTGCCAGGAGCACTCCTTCTCAATTCTAGGTAAGTCCCTGGCACTGAGGGGGAATTCAGAGAAGGGGCCAGCTGTGCTCAGCCCTGCAATGCAGGGAGAGTTCCAATTCTCAGACATGCCTGAACTCGAAGATCACTGCTGAGAGCACAGTGGGGAGTGCCCTTTCCATGACACCTGGCTTCCTTTGGTTTCTCCAATGTCTCTTCATGGGAGCCTCGAGGAATAGAGAGAATCTCTGGGCTTCTTCAGTGGTTGTGTCCATTGTTCTGGGTCCAGGCAGTGCCTTGGGAGCTACAAAGCATCAAGAAAAATGGTGATCTAGAAGAAACTTTGGAACATATAAAGTTTGCAATAGGGAATAATCATTTTCTCAGTGGCCCATGGAATTCAGAATTTCTCGCTTATGTTGTACATCTCTTGTTTTCAGAAAAGTCGTGTTGTTCCCTTGTTCTCTCTGTCCCTTGTTCTCTCTGCATCACCATAACAGTTCTGGAATGTAGATATAGTCACCCCTGTTTTACAGATGCAGAACCAAGACCCAAGGAGGTTGTAGAATCCTCCCAAAGCCTGACAGATAATAAAAGGAGGAGCTGGATTTAATCTTGGGCCTTTCCTCGAAGGGTGTTGCCTCTCTACTAAAGAGAGAGGGAACTTTCCAAGTCTGGGAGTGGATGAAGAATTATGATTTGATGACCACACTAAGAATTAATCAACTGTGGGATGTGAGGAAGGGATGCTACAAAATTGGGGAACTGAGGTAGAAGCTAACAGATCCAGGCTGTTAAAGAAAAATTCATGAAACTTCTTAAAGCCAGTAAGAAAGACCTTGCATTCAAGTGGCACTATTGCAATGGGAGTTTTGTGGTGAGGGAGAGAGATGGAGTCCACCTCCAAATGCAAGGAAAAGTGGAATTTAGATCCAAAGAAGGGTGGGGGGTGGTCAGTGACAGAGGAAATGAAAAAGGTAAGGCGGGGGCGTTCTGGCTAAACCAACTTGACAGGACTCTTACTCAAGGCAGGCCAGGGTGATCAGATACAGAGGTTGGGAGATGAGGAATTTGATCACATAGAGAAGGTAAGGGATTTTTGCTAAACTGACCCAGTGGGAATTTTGCTAAAACAGGACCGAGTGGATCAAGGACCTTTAGGTCAGGTCCTAGTGGAGAAGATGGCTCAGAAGAACCTGACTCAAGTTTGGTCAAGGAGAGATTCTTTTGGCAACACTCATGGCCTTCCACGACATACAGGCTGAAGGGCTCTTGGGGTTATTACTCCATCAGCCGTGGAATGGATCCATGCAGTGTCCTCTGTGCCCAGCATGCACTAGGCTGTCCTTGGGAGCTCAGTGAGCTGACTGTGGCCATGACTGTGAATCTCCCCTGCTTCTTAGTTGCTCCCTTAGGCCATCTCTGCTACCTGCCCTGCATCTGCTGGATACCCTATCACAGCATGACTCCAGTGTACCGCCATTCTTCCTGCTCCTTTGTGAGCCCCTCAAAGGCAAGAATTATACCTTGCTCATCTTTGTGCTTGGCCCCATGGGTTTCTGTTAGCAGCAACTGGAGTTGGGGACCTATGAAGCAAGGTACTCTGCTGTATTAAAGAAAGATATTTACAAGGGCGGGTGGCATTTGAGGAGCCTTGATTGATGGGGCTTTGGTTGGGTGAAGAGGACAGGGGAGGGTGGCTCATACTGTGGGGACAGCATGAGCCAAAGAGAAGAGGCTGGAAGAAATGTGTGCTCATTAGGTGGAACAGTGCGGGAGTGATCTCCAAGTTCAGCCAGCATCATGACCACCAAGATGGCTCTACTACAAGGTTGCTGGGCTCCACCTGCAGAGTTCTGACTCAGTACATTTGGAATGGGGCCTGAAATTTTTATTTCTAACTATTTCTTAACTGCCACTGCTGGACTGGGGACCAAACTTTGAGAAGTCCTGGAATGGAGCACAGTGAGCTCCAAGGCTGGGACTCTGTGAGGCATCTTGAAATCTGATGGAGGAAGAGTTGGCTGCATTCAGCAGGTTGGAGGAGTTAGGAAGAGTCTATACAGTGGGGAAGGTTCAAAGGGGTTGGTGCTTTGCCAAGGGGGACAGGCAGGAAGGAAGGTGGGAGGCAGGGTAGTCTTGGCCATGGTGACCGAGCAGGAGGTGAAAAGGGCCAGAGACATCCCCTGGGGCCTGACACATCATCATGGAACACAGGGCTGTGGAACCCAAGTTTGCTTCAGAGGCAGCACCTGGGGACTGGCTTCAGAGAGCGGCTGGCAAGAAAAAGGCCCCCTCCTCCACCAGGAAGCGGAAGGCTCTCAGGCCCGCCAGCCTCCTGTGGCTCCAGTGTTTATTCTAAGTGTATTTCTCCCCCTTACAATCATCATGGAAATGGTACAGACCCCTTACCTGAGATGACTCTGGGGATGTTTGTTGGTGGGAATGGAGGGTTAGGAATGACAGCAGGAAGATTTTGAAAGAAGAGATAATGACACCTCTTCACCCTGAGTGAAGTTTCCAGGGAGGGGGACACTGGAGCCCTAGAGGGAGTTGCAGTCTTGGCTCTCTGATCTGCTTTAGCTCAGTCCTGCTGTGGTCTCCCTACCCTGGAGGTGGGTTAGTAAACAGTACATAATGAAAGCTTAGGACCAGGCATGGAGTTTGTATTCCAGTCTCAGGGAGTGCAGCCAGTGTGTTGGAAAAGTCCCCTTCCCCTGTGTAAGCCCACCTCAAAAGCCCTCTCCTCTTAAGGAGCCTCACAGGCAGGGAACCTCAGGTTATGCTGGTACCTCCTCTGGTTAGCCTCCCTTGATCACCTTGGCCCTGTCCAGCACTCGGTAGGTCAACTTGTGCTCACCGACTGATTTATAACCCCCAGGACTTGGAGGTTCTGCCTTCAGCCGAGAATGGAAGCATGGAAAGAGCCATAGTGGAAGCTGACTCTATTCCCTCTCTGCCCTGAATGCCCTTGGGGAAGTGGCAGAGTGTCTCTCAGCCTTCATTTCCTCCTCTTTAAAATGCAGAGCCTGTGAGGCTCAAGTGAGATTAAAGTATCTGCAAGTGTGAAGTGTTATCTGAACCCATATTGAAAGCAGTCAGATGAACAGAGGCATGGTGGGCATGCATAGAGTGGAGACACAGATCCACTAGGCTCTCTCGGGAGTTTCTCTGGAGGACAGGTGACAGCTATGCGAACCTCCCCTGACACTGTCCTTGCAGGTTTGCACTAGACACCTGGCCTCTCTGGTCATCCATTTCTGGATGTCAGTGACTGGGGTACTACGAAGGGATGGAGAGGGCAACCCTACTTCCAAACAGCTCATTGCATCCTCCACCCCCAGGGTTGTCATTCTTTTCTTACAGCAACTTGCTCTTGTTGAGTGTCAACTTTTTGGGAGGTTATTGGCTTGAACCAGGTTCTTTAATATATGTTGGTTTCATTTCCACTCAAAATTGTACTGCTCACATCAGAATAAAAGGGCAGCTACTTTTTCTGGTGTTGGGGTGAATGTGGGAGGAGGTGGTGTAAGATGGGGTATAATCTGTGGAGCCTGGGCCTGCACTGGAGCTTGGAGCAGGCAGAATCCTGGGATAGGGGAAGGAACCCAGACCTTGCACCCTGTGGTTTCAGTTTACAGGTCCATGATCATCTTCTGTTCCATTGTTCTCCAATGACATCCTGTTTCCTTAACTCTAAATTTGAAAATAATTCAAATTCCTCTCTGGGTGCCTGTGGACCTTGTTCACATCCTGGGTAAAGTGTTTGTCTGTTCATGAAGGCCCACCTGGTGAAAGGGGAGGGCCTTTCCTTGATTCCTGTTCCTGGTCAGGCAACTCTGGGGTCCCAGACCAAGGCTCACATTTTCAGTGGACTCAGGGTCCAGAGCGAGTCCATAGAGTCCTGATTCTTCCTGAATTGTAGAGACTCTTCTTCCTAATCCATGACTGCAGTGTTTGACTCCCAAATTAACCCAGGGAGAATCATAAACAACCACTCTCGGGCTGAGTCATTTCTGTAGTAGGAAGCTCAGCTTCTGAGTTAGCAGAACAGCACTGTCTGAGTAGATCATTGTCCTCGAAGTGTGGACAGAGGATGACCTGCATCAGATGCAGATGAGTGAGTTCTGCACTACAGCCCCAAGATACCCCCAGGTAGGACCCTGGTTTCAGCTGCTGGCCTGCTTTAGAAGGTTCAGGGTGTCTCTTGCTCCCACATGTGGGGTTGGGGGCTGACTGGCTCACTCTGCACCCTCATCTCTGAGTTCAAGGGACTGGGCAGGAGCCTGGGGAAGCTGTCTGGATGTTTCTCCTCCTGGGTGGACACAGGCCCTTTCTAACCTAGGAGTTATAGGAAGTCCTAACAGGGAGGTCTGTGAAATGTGGGAGTCACTGGCCATTTCTAATGGTTCATTTTCCTATTGGCTACAGATAACTTGCAGCAAAGGAATGAAGTAACTAAAACAGAAGGCTGATATGTTCTCCCCTGCATTAGTGATTTGCCAAATCCACAGCAGTCAGAAGTCCTGTTAGATAGTTTTTTTGCAATACAAGATTTGGATTTGGAGTCAGAAATTCTGGGTGTGAGTTAGTTCTACTCCAGGTGTAACCAGTAATTCTCAGCTGGAGTGATTTTTTTTTTTCAGAGGACATTTGGCAGTGTCTGGAGACATTTTGAGTCATCACAACTGGGTGACAAATGCTGTTGGTATCCAATGATAGTGGCCAGGATGCTGCTAATGATCCTACCATGCACAGGGTGGTCCCCACAACAAAGACGATCCAGCCCCAAGTATCAATAGTGAGAGGGTAGAATCCTTTCTGAATCTGTTCTCCTTCTGTAAGATGGGGTCAGCCTAGTCAGTGTTTTCCAGACTGAGTCACAAACCATGGTCCTAACCAGCATTGCAAAAATTAAACAGAAGAGAGTAGAAAACATCACACAATGGCACGTGGTAAAGGTAGATGTGTGCAATGGTGTGTGTGCGTGTGCTTGTATGCATGTGTATACCATGTCATGAAATAAATTGCTTTTTTTTATGATTTTGGGGCAAAAAATGTTTAAGAGCCACTTATTTAGATCATCTCTAAGATTCTTCTCTCTGCCATAGTGTGTTTCTCTGAACTGTGGACTTCTCCAGCCGCACTTTCAAAAAATCCTCTTGCCTCCTCCCGCCTTGGATGTGGGCCAACTATCTCATTCATGGTGCAGGGTCAGGAACTCCACAGGCTCCGTATACTTAGTCCTCAGTGAAGGTCACAGTCCCAATCCCACTTCTGCCCTGAACTTTTGATTTGGCTCTGGGTGGGGGCTGGTTCCCATAATCTAGAGCATCCACTTCAGGATCACATATAGTAGTCCAGATCCTGGGCAGCCCGCCAATCTACCCCAGCCCCAGGCTGCTGCCTCACAGGGAGTCAGCCCTGGGTGTAGCTCTGCTGGCTGCCTCCTGGTCTTCCTAAAGCTGAGCTCTCTGGGGACCACCCAGAGCAAGCCTTTCAAATGCTTAAAACAGCATCTGGTCCTGAGTCCCAGCTCTGCCACTTCTGACCAGCTCTCTGAGGAGAGAGAGAGAGCTGGCACATTATCCCAAACGTCAGTCGCGGTGGGGGGTGAGTCCCTGCAGCCTTCATTATTGAGGACAGGTGTTCTTCATTATTTACTTGAGAAGGGCATGGTAGGGGAGTCTCCTCCTTTTACCTTTACAAGGAAGGTGACTTTGAAGCCAAGGTCTGCTTCTTGTTCTTGGTTTTTGCTTTCCTCAGTCCTTCTCTGTCTATAAATCCACCCTCCTCCTTCTCCATTCTCTGTGGCCAGTTGTCCTTCGTCATTGACTTGAGAAGGGCTGGGGCTCCTGTACCCTTCCACATATGTCTCTGGGTTCCCTCTCTTTGGTTTTCTGCTTCTGCTGAGTTTGTGGCTTGTCTAGTCTTGCAGGCCCTATTTTTCTACCTTATAGTGATGGTGACCTCTGGGCTTTCCTGCAGCACCTGCTCAGCTCTGCCTCTGATGAAACCAGTTTAGGTGACTTTCCATCTCTGAAAGCCTCGAGGAACTGTAGATCCATAACTGTGTGATAGTGGCACATCCCAAGCAATCCCTAGTCACCCTCCAGTCACATATTCCCTGGCCAACTTTTTCCAGCCACACTTTCTGAATCCTCATGAGAGGGAGAGCCTGCAAACAGGAGAGACCCACAGGGATTCCTTTCCTGTCTTCAGGAGGGCAGTGCCTTTGGCTTAGAGGAGCCATACTGGTTGGGTTAACCAGTGAAGCACGGGAAGACCTTCCCTGTCCATCTGCCCTGTGAGGACACAAGGCCACGGAGACCTAGACCTCTTGGATTCTTTTGTACACTCTTCCAGCGGCGGGGCCTTCTCCTGCTCTCGCAGGCCTCCAGAGAGGAGTTGAATGAATCTTTACCCTGTCTCTTCATCTCACTTGGGTGGGTGTGTGGTGTTCAGAGTGCCAGCCCCAGAAAAAGCCTAAGAAGGGTCTCGGGCCCGTTGCAAATGCCTAAGGGCCTAGAAGACTCCTGGGAGGGATTGCAGAGTTTGCTGCCAGGCTGTCCTGTTTATTTGTTTAATTATTTATTTTACCATTGTATGGTGGAGATTTTCCAACATAGGGAAAAGTTGAAGGGACATGACATTCCTATACCCACCACTCAGGTACCACTGTTACTATTTTCCTCTACTTACCTACCATTTACCTCTTCAGTTCTGTTTGGTTTTCATTGGCTAATTTCCTGCTGTCAGAAAGATTGTTTTGACTTCTGAAGATTTGCTTGCTGTAAAAACTGTTCTAAGTGAAAATGCAGAGTCGGCCACACTCCCCAGCTTTGATAGATGTGAAAGAACAAAATTGCAACAAATTGAGTTTAAATATCTTAATTGTCTCTATTTTTTAAATTCTAGAATCAGGTAACACTTTCATTCCATAGAATAGAATGAGTGTTCCTATGAACTGAGGAGAAGAAATTGATTTTGTAGACAGAGAAGGGCCAAGGAAAGCAGAAACAGAATAAAAAGTGAATGATTCTTTAAAAGTTTCTTAGGCTGTGTGTGGTGGTGCACTCCTGTAATCCTAGAAGCTCGGGAGCTGAGGCAGGAGGATCTCGAGTTCAAAGCAGCCACCCCCGCCTTTGGCTTTCTCTCTCTCTCTCTCTCTCTCTCTCTCTCTCTCTCTCTCTCTGTTTCTTTCTCTCTCCACTCCCTCTCCTCCTCCTTCACCCCTTGCTTTCTTGGAAGGCCAGATAAACACCTTAGTTTGGGCTTGCTGACATGGAACTTTAGCATGAGTGACTCCATTTTGGTTTGGTCTGTTTGGGCCTAGTGTAGGAACTCAGTCCAAACCAGTTGCCTCCTGTGTGTTTTATTCAATTCAGGATACAATTCATTTAACCTGCTTGACGTCTCCATTTTCTCCTGGTGGTGCTGGTGTGGAGTTGTTCAGAATGTGGTTTGTGGAACTCCTCTGCCTGGCTGGGGGTGAGGAGGCCTTCCCTAACTGGCCTTTCCAGTGGTCCTGGCCATGGCAGCAACACCTCAAGTCAACAGACCTTCCTGTTTTCTGGGCTTGGTTCCACAGGCATCCTTGCCTCCTCTTTTGCTGAGGAACTGAAGCCCACATTCTCCACCTCCTCCTGGAAGAAGATAGTTTTCCTCATTTCCAAGGCAAATCTCTCATCTGGGCCCTATGCTCCCTACCTTCAGGGCCTCTAAGACTCTGTATCCACATGTTGGACCTCTGTCTTCACTGGCTGCCCTCCATCTTCCTTCTTCCCTCCATCAAGTTCTAAGTCTCCAAGGCTTGACACTCAGACTCTACACTGACCCTTTGGGCTCCTTCATCCCTATGGCCAATCCATTATCTTTGGATATCAGGGGCCCAGGCCAAGGAGCTGTTCTCAGAGATTGGCTGTGGATGGTTAAGCTTTGATAATGCTGTGGAAAATGTCCATCCTTTATGCCAACTGCCATCACTCTCCCTCGTCCCTGTGTTTGCCCCTCACAATGAGACCATTGACAGGCTATTTTATGATGCATTTGCCCATTTAAACATCTCTAATGGCAATACCCATCCTTTATTGAATTCTATTAAGGTTCTTTGCGCTGTGGGAAGTACTTTACCCTGTCTTTAAACTCCTAGAGAATCAAGTGTGGTAAATTGAGGTGGGATGCGTGAATTTCCATTTTAAACAGACAGCTCAGGGATTCTGATTTGGGCTCTCCTAAGATTACTATTAATTAATTAATTAATTAATTAATTAAATTCTGGTATGGAACACAGGGCTTTGTGCATGTTAGGTAAGTGCTCTGCCACCAAGATATACCACCAGCCCCAAAGATAACATTTTAAATGACATTATCTTAGGGTAACTGTTACCAATAACTCATACTGTTGCTTCTGTTGGCTACTTTACAGTGTGTCCAATTGCTGCATACTTGCATAGTCTTTATACCTGGATTGTGAACTAGGTCTGCACAAGTCATCACTGAGGTCACTGTAAAGTGATCACGGTTCTATAGTTTTCTTTTGCAAAGTGTAAGAGCCCACTGAGGTCTGCATATCCAGAAACACTCAATAAGAATTTTTAGATGAATGGAAAGATGAGTGAGTAAATGAGATTTTTAAGATTTCTGTTGCCCATTTAAAAAGTCTCTCTCTTTTTTTTTTCCAGTGCTGGGGATTGAACCCAGGGCCTTGTGCTTGCAAGGCAAGCACTCTACCAACTGAGCTATATCCCCAGCCCCTAAAAAGTCTTTTTTGGGGAATTTCCATAAGATTATAGAGCTAATCTTGTTAATATATTTATTGGTTTTTTTGGGCAACAATCACTCTCCTCCTCTTTTCTCTTTTAGGGGACTTCCAAAGTGGCAAGAGAGTGAGCCTCTCTGTGTATCTTGGGGAATTTTTTGACATCCATTTGTTCGTCAACGGTACTGTGATGCAGGGGGACCAAAGGTAAGTCAGAAGCCCCCAGTGTCCAATTCGAAAGGACCTTGGGGATTCCCTGGCACACGTGCTCATGTTTCAGATGAAAAAGCTGGGGCCCAGGGAGAGGAAGTAAATGTACCCAAAAGTGAGTAGCAGGGCTGGGCGAGAGCTGGGTCTCCTGGTCTAGACCCTCATCCACTTCGAGCCATAGTCTGAGCCTTGCAGTGTGGGATGGGGTTGGAGGGGTAGAGAGATGTCTTGAAAACGCACAAGAAGCCCAATTCTGAACCTGTCCTCTACCTTCCAGAATCTCCATGCCCTACGCCTCTAACGGGCTGTATCTGGAAACCGAGGCTGGGTACTACAAGCTGTCCAGTGAGGACTATGGCTTTGTGGCCAGGATTGATGGTGACGGCAACTTCCAAGTCCTGCTGTCAGACAGGCACTTCAACAAGACCTGTGGGCTGTGTGGTGACTTTAACATCTTTGCCGAGGATGACTTTCGGACCCAAGAAGGTAAGATTTCCTGGGCTACTATTTCACTAAAGTATGGTTATGCCTTTTACCTCCCTACTCACAAACCCTCACTAACACTCCTCCTCTGGCATTCAAGCCTCATCATGACCTCACCTCAATTTATCTTGCCAATCTTACCTCATAATATTTTGTCAGTGCCTAGACCTCTGGTCAACCTATAGCTGGGAGCCTCTTAAACCTGACTTTGTTCAACTTTGAATTCCCCACAGAAATGAGGGAATCATACGTGGTAGATGGTTGGTAAATACTGGAAGGTTTGAGTACACCCTCCTGAATTCACTGTAACTGGATAGATGAAATCCATAGAGTGATCCTCCATACTGTCCAGAAAGGCTAGTTATCTAGGCACGGTGATGTGCACCTCTAATCCAAGTGACTCTGGAGGCTGAGGCAGAAGGATCTCAAATTTGAGGCCAGCCTCAGCAATGTAGCAAGACTGTCTCAAAATAAAAATAAAAAAGACAGGGGATGTAGTTCAGTGGTTAAGCTCCCCTGGGTTCAATCCCCAGTATCAAACCAAACCAAAATACCAAAAAGGCTAGTTTATGTGTGCTTGTGATCAACAGAAGGTAATATGGATGTGAAACCACTACTAATCTTTTTTAATGTTTTTTTTAACAATTTTAATTCCATAACATTCAATTAGTGATATTCCATTATAAAACAACCTTTGTATATAAATTATTCTCTTCCTTATCATGCATCTACCTTCTGATTAAGGGGAAAACATGTAGGGAAACAGTCGAGTGGAATAATAATAATAATAAGATCATTTGTTTTTATCTTCTCCACCACTGATTTCTCAACCTTCTTATTGTCCAATATGGACACTTTAGGCTCTCAGTTTTCCTTTAAAGATTGCTTTAGCTGCACCACACCAATTATTTCATTATGTAACAGTTTTATTTTTGTTTAGTTCTATACATTTTTCTACTTTCCATTTTGCGCTTTCTTAACCTATAGTGTGTTTTAAATTTCCAAATGCTTAGAATTTTAAAGGCAAAGCTTTGGTAACAAAATCAATTAGAAATTTGTGGAGGCTTGTTTGTAGTTAGTACTTGATCTTTTCTTAAAAGTACTCTATCTATGCTCAAAAAGAACACATTTTCTGATTGTTGAAGGGCTCCATGTTTGTTGAATTAAGTTTGTTAATTGTGATGTTAAAATCTTCTATATGTTTACTACTTTTTGTCCGCTTCATCTACCAGTTACTAAGAGAGATGTATAATTTTTTTACAACATTGGTGAGTTTTGTCAATTTCTTCACATAATTCATTTTTCTTTCTGTGTTTTGAGCATTCATTATTAGTTTTTAGAAATTTTACCTCCTTCTAGTGAGTTGCTCCTTTATATAATGACTACCATTATTTGTTAATTAGCACTTTATAGTTACACATAGGAGTTGGGTTCATCCTGACAAACTCATACATGCGTGGAAATTGATTTCAGATCATGATCCTCCTCTTCCTTCCCTCTTTTCCCTTCTGTCCTCTTCTTCTCCCTCGTTCTCCTTCCTCCACTCTATTAGATTTCCTTTCATTTTTATCAATGATTTTTGCCTTAAAATCTGATATTAATATAGGTACTCTACTTTTCATTTGGTTAGGGGTTGTTTGATTTATCTTTTTCATACTTTCAACTGTTCTGTGTGATCTTGTTTTAGATGTGTCTCATGGAAGTTGTGTGAAGCTGGATTTTATTATATGTTTTTAAAAATAGCTATTGAGGTATAATTTGTATGCAGTAAAATTCACCCTTTCAGTGTATGGTATTCAAATTCCTCATGTCCTTTTGTACTCAAACGCAGCAACAATTCTTAGCCCCTGGTAATCAAGGGCCTTTTTTCCCCTGTTCCTATAGTTTTGATTTTTTTTTCCAAATTTTATACAAACACAGTAACATAATATTAAGGTTTCTAAGTCTGTTTCTTCCCATTAACATAATCCATAATCTTCCCATTAACACTCATCCATATTGAGTTTGTTCCAATAGTTTGTTCCTATTTATTGCTGAAAAGTAGTACCCAATTGAAGAATACTTTGTTTTCAGTGTTGGGGAATTATGAAGGAAGGCACAAAAATTTTGAGTATAGATGTCCCTCAAATTTTATTACAGTATAACATACATAACAACATTGACTATCTTAACCATTTTAATGTTTATAGTTCAGTGGCACTAAGTACATTCATATTGTTGTGCAACCATCCCCACTATCCATCTCCAGAGCTCTTCATTTTGCAAAACGGAAATTCTATCCATTAAACAGTAAGTTCCATTCTTTCTTCCCCGTCCTAGAAACCACCACTCTACTTTTGGTCCATGTGATTTTGACTACTCCAAGTACCTTATATAAGTGGAATTATGCAGTATTTGTCTTTTTGTAACTTGTTTATATCACTTTTCACAATGTCCTTAAGGTTCATTTGTGTTGTAGCATGTGTCAGGATTTTATTTCTTTTTATTGCTGAATAACATTCCATTGGAGGTTTATACCACACTTTGCTTATCCATTCATCCACCAGTGCAGACTTGCGTGCTTCTGCATTTTAGCTATGGTGAATAATGATGCTAAGAACATGGGTATACATGTATCTCTTCAAGACCCTGCTTTGAATTCTTGTGGGGATATACCCAGAAGTGTAATTTTATTGTGTAAAGTATATCCACATGGTAATTCTGTTTTTAATCCCCACCCCCCCAGTACTGGGTATTGAATCCAGGGATGCTCTACCATTGAGCTACATCCTTGGCCCTTTGTACTTTTAAAATTTGAGACAGGGTCTTATTAAATTGCCCAGGTTGGACTTGAACTTGTGATCCTTCTGCCTCAGTCTTCCAAGTCTTTTGGATTCCAGCTGTGCACCACTACATCTAACTTGTCATTAATATTTCAGGAAACCATCATACTGTTTTTCATAGTGGTTGTGCCATTGTACACTCCCACCAAGAGTGCAAAGGGGTTCTGATTTCTCTACATCCTTGCTAATGCTTATTTTTGTTCCCATCCTAATAGGTGTAAAGTGGTATTCTTGAATCAGGTTTGTATATAGACATAAACTTTAATTTCTCTAGGTAAATATCTAGGACTGGGATTGTGTTTTTCCATCTCTCTTTATCCTTCTGTGTTGCTTTTTGGGTGGTTTACTTAGGCCATGTGCTATACTCATGGTGGTTGGTGAGAACCAATTGTATGCATCTCCTCTCAACTCCACATTCAGTAACATCATGTTGGTAACCCCATGGAAATCAGCAAGTGCTTCAGCTGGGATTTTGCTTTCCCTGGAGAACTGGTTTGTCAGCACTTTACTACTTAGATCTGTCTTCTAGTTCACTAATTCTCTTAACTCTGCTGCATTTACAGATGATGTTTATTCAGTCAATTGAAGTTTCACTGTATTTCATTGACTATATTTATAATCTTAGAAGGTAAATCTGGCTATTTTTCTCTTCAATTATTTTTTCTTGTCTTGTTCTTTAATTAAATTTCAATTTGTGTTGTATGACAATAATTTAAAAAATATTTGTTTTAAAAGTTCTTTATAAAAATTTCATTATCTGAACTTTCTGGATCTTAAATTATGCAAATTTTGGGTCTGCGCACTCTTGTTTATAGTGGATTGTTTCCTGGTATTACAGACAGCTCAGCCCAGGGAGACTGACTGGATCCCTACGGGTTGGATTCGACAGGAGGTCCACATAAGAAATAGACAAAAGATGTAAAAATGAATGCACTCTGCAGTCAGAACACTTTCCAGTTCTGTTTTTTAATTTCCTCTCTTCTCCTTTCGTCCCCACTCCTCCTTTTCATCATCTCCTGAAATTCCTTCTTCTTCTTTTTTTGTTTTCTTTTTGGTAAGGTTATCCATCAATTCAGTAGACTTTTTGTGCATTAGAGTAGCATAGTTTTCAGATTTTTCTCATCCGCTGGAAATGGAAGTCCCAGCCCTAAAATATCTTTTTTCTTATTCCAGGATTTTAAAGGTTGAAAAAATTAACAGTGGGTTGGTCCTAGGCTATGAAGAAGAAAGCAGTATTTGTTGGCAAAAAAAATCAAGGTTATGGTGATATTTTGGGAATCATCCTTAGAGGATAATTTAGTTTAGTTTAATTCTGTTTGATTGATAAAACTCAACATTGTTTGTCCCCAAACAGTTAACCTTGCTCCCTGGCTTCTGGGAGTCCACCCAGCTTGGCTTTAACTCTGGCTCTCAGAGTTTTCTCTAAACAAGAGTATTTGTAATTCCATATATTTGACAACCTTATGCTGTGCAGATTTAGTTCATGCAGTTTCACTTCACAGGTGGTCAGGGCTAAAGGGATCTTAGGTCACCTACCTCAACCCCTCATTTACACGTGGGCAACTAGGCTCCACGGGATGATGGGATCAACCCAAATCACAGAGTGGTAGAAGGAGCTTCACCATCCAAGTAAGCTTCTTTTCTACCTCTTCCTTTAAGATGGTTTATTAGAAAGTATCCAAATCTGTGTGGTATGGAGTATCTGAGTACCAAACAGCATATAACACGTGGGAGAAGCCAAATGGAAAAGAACTGACATTTGTGGAATGTCCACCATGTTCCAGGCAGTCCCCAGGCACTCAGTGAGCTCTGATGTCCATGCCCTGTGGTGCCACACCGAGCACTGTACAAAAGGCACTCTCTACCCCAAATACCTGTGGTCTAACCTAGCAGAAGTTAGATTAAGATAACAACAGAACTAGAGCTTTCATTCGGAAGCTGGGACACGCATAACTGAAGCATAATTTTTCCGAAATTTTGCTTTGCAGGGACCATGACCTCTGACCCCTATGACTTTGCCAACTCCTGGGCTCTGAGCAGTGGGGAACAGCAATGCAAACGGGCATCTCCTCCCAGCAGTTCCTGCAACAGCTCCTCTGGGGAAATGCAGAAGGTGGGTACAGCCTGGCCGGGATATGGCTGTGTGATTCCTGGAATTAAGAGGTAGCAGAACTTGGGTTCATGTCCTCTCTCTGGGGTAGGAATGGACTTACCTGTGAGTGCTGCTGGTTTGGTTGTTCAATGTGGGGTTCCTACATTGAAAACCAACTACGGCTAGAGTTTAGTCAACTCTAATTATAATACTTTTCTGAGCCTGGAACTCAAAAAATGGGTCTGTGCTAATAAGTAGGTTATAGTGAGTGTTTCAGTACACATGTGCTGCTATAACAAAATGTCTGAGACTAGGAACTGAAATTTATTTATTATAGTTCTGGAGGCCAGCAATTCCCAGATCAAGGTGCTGGTGGTATTCAGTGTCTGTTGAGGGCATTCCTGCTCTGTCTCTACATGGAAGAAGAGCAAAAAAAGTACTGCTCAAGTTATTCCACTGGTGGGCCTTTATATTTCTCTTCAGGAGTTGAACTCCACAGGTTCTGAGGTTTGTTTAAATTCTAAAACTCTTTATTATGTTTCTGTGGATTGGGTAGACAGTATATAATCAAGAAATATTCAATGGGTGGATGAATACAATTAGGGAGTGTTATCTAGGGATTATAATGACCTCCCCAATAATAATACAGAATCCTTCACTTGTAGAAATCAGATTCACCCAAATCTACACATAACTAAAGAAACCCAACCCTCTCCTATTCCAGAAACAGAGTAACACACACACACACACACACACACACACACACACACACACACACAGTATACCTTGGCATGAAAAAGTCTCATTATTAGTTGGTTACTATCCAATGGATCTTCTTTATTTTCCTGAAACAATTTGAACTTCTGAACCAAGGAATTATATCAGGCCCAGGAAAATATCCTGAGTTGATGCTAAATCCAGCTGCCTAAATTGTTAATACAGACAATTCCCAACTTGTAAACAAACACATTCCCAAAGACTTTTTTTCTTGGGTGATTCAGGGCTAGGTCCTCCAGCTAGTCCCTGCCAGTCTATATCCCTTGGAACATAGCCCAGTACAAGCGAACTGAGAGGAGGGTACTGTTCTGTGCAAGCAGGGAGTTTCCTCTTTCCAGTTTGAAATGTCTGAAGCTTTCCCTTGACAGATTTTGAATTTCTCTCACCCCTGGGCTTGGCATTGTGCTAAGGGTTGGATCAGGCCATTTACTGACTTTGTAACTCTAGGCAAGACACATCCTTCTGCAAACCTCAGTTTCCACATAAGTTTTACATATGTGGCCTAGGAATTGCACCTGCTAGGGCCTTGGAGAGGAGTGAGAGGGAAGTCATTTGTGTTGAGCGCTTATCCCAGT
The DNA here is from genome assembly GCA_020662805.1 of Glaucomys volans. Classification (NCBI taxonomy): domain Eukaryota; kingdom Metazoa; phylum Chordata; class Mammalia; order Rodentia; family Sciuridae; genus Glaucomys; species Glaucomys volans. Next base: position 362,597 of record JAJEJO010003775.1, on the reverse strand, counting down.
GGGGCTCAATGGTTTGGGCCACTATTATTATTGTTATTATTAAGTAACTCCTTGTGTTCTTTTGTAGTCCTGTGTGTCATACTGGGGTGCCCAAGCTTTCAGAGTGGAAATGGGGAGCAGCAGATAGCACACATTGCACTTTAGGTATAAGCTGCACAATTCATTCTTGTTCTCCTCCCCTCCTTCCAATTATAACCAGTTTTCTTTTGGGAAGTTGAGCACAGCTTGAAGTCAGATAGAAGCAAGGTGTCTAATGTCTGCCCATGCAGGTGGGCAGGTGACACAAGTCCACCTGTCCTCTAGAATTGCTTATTTACCCAGATGAATTCAGACTGAGCACATTCTGGGTATCATGTGCTACGAGGAGGATAAGGCCTTTTAAATAATTTTTTTCTTTCCTTTATTTCTAAATTTACAGTTCTGTGTTGGCTGGTAGGTTTCCCTCTCCTCCCTGTTCACTCGGTAGAGGTGAGATTAGCAGGCCTTTGAGAGCTTATTAGATTTTGCAAACACAGGCCAGCTCAGAGTAAGTAGTTGACAAATGCTCCCCACCCTGCTGAGTACAAAGGAATAATGTCATTTATCCACATGAAGACAGGATTCTCAAGTAGAGAACCTGAAACCGGTAGGTCGGGTTGAAGAGGGAGATGAAGGGGAGGGAAAACCTAAGAGAAAGCCTTTTTTGCCTCTGGGGGCAGCTTTCTGAGCTCCAGCTGTATCTTGCTACTCGCTTTGTCTCCTGGGTGCATTAAAATCCGTACTAACCAGTGTCCTGGGAGCAGCTTAAGAAATTGGGTACTTGGTTCTTAGCATTGGGCTGAGGCTCCAAACACACCTGACCTCCCAGAGGCACAGACAAGTTCCTCCAAGCTCAGAACTCAGTGGTTTCAGGTTGTTTACCTGAGAGGCCTGCTTTGTCCTCAGCCAATCAGATTGTGTTTGCCCACAACTGGGGCTCCCTCATTGGCTGGGAAGCACAATGACTCATCTCCTGGGAGGTGATTAATGTGGTCTTTTGAATTATTCACAGTCTGCTTACTCCCGCTGGGGCCCCAGGTTCAGAAGTCAGGTCTGGTAAATGGGGCCACCTTTACCAGTGTTTGCCATTGTGGTTCCACAGACCATTTGGAGAGGCGGAGTGTTCTGTGAGGGAGGCGGCATTGACTTCAGAACTTTCCTTGATAGCCACCCAAATCTATTGCCCCACTTCTCTGGCACTTTCCTTCTTTCCAAGTCCTAACAGTAGTCAGCTCATTCTGAGAGCCAGGTCATATTACTTATACCTAGGGGATGAATGTTTCCTTGTTATGCCAACAAAACCCAATGCTTCTCTCTACTGGGACTGATAATGGTTTGTTTGATTGCATGCAAATTTGCAGGTTTTTTTTTTCTTTTTTCTTTTTTTTTCCAAACTGAGGGCAGGACTGCTGAAGTCTGGAGCCCCACGCCATAAATGCTCAAATAATTGAGGTTAATTTGCAGGTAACTCTACTGTGCAAGGCATATTGTAGAAAGAAAGATCCTCAGGTAGATCTCTTTTTTCTTTCTTTCTCTTTCTTTCTTCTTTCTTTCTTTTTTTCTTTTTCTTTCTTTTTTTTTTATCCAGATTGGGAAATGTCAGAAAGAGTTGCACCTCATAAAGAAATGATGGCTTTGTTCCACAGTCCCTGTGCAACATGAAGCCCAAGGTGTCAGGGGCCTGGCTTGGGCTGCAATGAGCCCATCCAGGGCTTTTGCTAATTAGAAAAGGGAACTCCTCCCTCAAGACACTGTCCCAACCCTTGGTGGGAAACTGCCATAGTGCACATTTCAATTGTGCATTTTGTGTACAGATAATGTATGGTGCTACCCCGTAAACAGCAGTCCTTTGGTGTGTTGCCAGGGTGCACTGTGTGGCCCGCAGTACTGACCTTAGATCACCTCCCACAGAGGGGCAAGGCTGCCTTCTGCCTTTGTGGTTGCCATCAGAATGTAAGGGTGATTTCTTGCCTCTGGCCCCAGGAGTTTTCTCCATATGCTTTCTTTCTTTCTTTTCTTTTTTATATTGGTTGTTCTTTTCAGTTCTACATGACAGCAGAATGCATTTTGATTCATTGTACACAAATGGAGTACAACTTTTCATTTCTCTGGTTGTACGATGTAGAATCACACCATTCATGTAATCATGCATGTACATGGGGTAATGATGTTTGCCTCACTCTACCATCTTTCCTTCCCTCGCCCCCTCCACTCCCCTCATTTCCCTCTACACAATCCAACTTTCCTCCATTCTTCCCTTACCCATGCCCCCTGCCCCTGTTATGTATCAGCAACCACTTATCAGAGAAAACATGTGGCCTTTGGTTTTCTGGGATTGGCTTATTTTACTTGGCATGATGGTCTCCAGTTCTATATCCATTTACCTGCAAATACCATAATTTTATTCTTCTTTATGGCTAATAGTCCATTGTGTATATATACCACAGTTTCTTTATCCATTCATCTATTGAAGGGCATCTAGGTTGGTTCTACAATCTGGCTACTGTGAATTGAGCTGCTATGAACATTGATGTGGCTGCACCACTGTAGTGCGCTGATCTTAAGTCCTTTGGGTATAAACTGAGGAGTGGAATAGCTGTCAGATGGTGGGTTCATTCCAAGTTTTCTGAGGAACAGGAAAATCATCCACCAAACTCAGGCAGGTGTCTGGAGTGGAAGAAATTTCTTTTCATTAATGTTAGGAATTTTAGGCTCATAAAATCTCAAAGTTGAATGAAATTCTAAAAGATACCCACAACCTCTTCCCTGAATGCTTTTGGAAAACTGTGCCCAGAAAGATAAGGTATGCTATGACCTCGATTTTAAGAGTCAGAGTCCTTGAAACACCCTTGCTGGGATCTTTCCAGGCATCTTGCTGAGCTCCGCCCTTGGTAGTCCTCCCTGACTCTCCGCTAAATCCCTCCTTTCATTTTATGGCCATTGGTAGCCAAGCCCTGTTTGTGTGCCCTTGAATGGGCAGGTTTTTTCCAGTTTGGTTTCCCTAGGTCTGATGTGGGAGCTTGCATTCAAATATGCTCCTGTCAGTCACCTAACATCCCCAGATTTCCTAGTACCCTGTGATCTCTGATTTTGGTGTATATTAGGTAAACATGATCCTTATTTTCTTTTTCTACTTGTCTTTACAGTTTTGTAAGTCCACTCTTATTCTGCAGAGTTCTCTTCCCCTCTGAGACAGCATGCTGTTCACCTGTTATTCCTCTTGTCCCCAGGAAATCACCTGTCCAGTGAGCTGCCATTGGTTAACACCGGTGTTGACTTTGAATAATCATAGCATAGGCCAAAGAGGAACAGCAAATATCCATTGTGTTGGAAACAAAGCAATTCACTCTTTGTGTCCTCATTAAGTGATATTTATTTGCAAAGGGTATACCCAGCTCTTTGTTCTTTTTCTTTTTTTTTTGGTAGTGGAGGTCAACAGGGCCTTGCACATGCTCGGTAAGCTCTCTATCACAGAGCTATATCCCCAGCCTGTAGGTCCTACTGTACCTGCTCAGAGTGGAGCTGGAAGGGGAATTCACAGGCAGAGAGGGAGGGAATTTCAGCACAGGGAACCTGGCTGGGGTGCTACATGCACAGGCAGAGCTGGATGCTCTCTGTCCCAGTCCACTCCTGGAATCTCTGCCTCTTCATTCACTTCATTGGATGGTTTACTTATGAAATAGACTCCCTTTGGCCATTGGGAAGAATTTTGTTACATTTCTTCTCTCAGTAGAATAGTTGGGATTCAGACAGTCAGTTGTGAGGGGAGAGAGTCTGGCCCCTGGAATTCAGCCAATCTCAAGGAAAACCCTTGGAACCCAGGATCCCAGAGGAGTTAGCTGTCAGAATACAGTACCCTAACCTAACTTTACAACAGGTACTTACCCACTGTGCCCCAGTTATAATCAACCCAGTGTTGAGGTTTGATCACAAACACACACATATCTTTTCCACTTTTGCAGAGTGACAACTATTCTCTCAAGTGCTTCTTGAGTCATTGACAGGATAAGAAATTAGGACTTATTTCAGGTATTTTTTCAAGGTGCAAGAATCCAGGGTGCACTCCCTGAGTTCATTCGATTCTCTGTGTGTCCTTGTATAAGTTACTTTCCTGCTCTGCATCTCAGTCTTCCTTCTCTAAGGGAAACATGGCTCTACTGACCACCCAAATGAGTAAGTACCCTTCTTCTTTAGAATAAATCCACTCACCAGAGTGCAGCTCAGGAGAAGGATCAATGAGGTGAGGGGCTGTGGTGGAACAGTGGTGGTTTCAGCCACCGTTCTTTTGGAGGTCCAGCCTTAGGGTGGAGATCAGTGGCCACTATGGAGTCTCACAGATTTCCCTTGGGTCAGTCAGAACTTAGCCTTTTAAACCTTTAGGAGAGTTGGGTAAAGTCTCAGATCCAAGCTTCCTGTTCAAATGTCTCCCTAATTTAACAATCTCAAAATCCTGTGATAAAATACAATTGACTTTCCACATCTGTGGGTTCCACATCCTTGTTTTGTTTTTGTTTTTTTTGTTTTTTGTTTTTGTTTTGTTTTTTTGCAGTGCTGGAGATTGAACCCAGGGCCTTGTGCTTGCAAGGCAAGCACTCTACCAACTGAGCTATATCCCCAGCCCCACATCCTTGGATTAAACCAACTGCAGAAAAAATTGCATCTGTACTGAACATGCACTTTTTTCTTCTTATCAGTCCCTAAACAATATAGTATAACTACTATTTGGATAGCATTTACATCATATTAGATACTGTCATCTAGATTATGATTTGAGGCATATGGGAAATATGTATAGGTTAACTGCAAACATTATGCCATTTTATACAAGAGACTTGAGCATCCATGCATTTTGGTATCTGATGAAGGTCTTAGGGCCAATCCTATAGCTACTAGATGTTGATTATATTTCTTTGGTGGCTTCCTTCGCCTTGTCCATCCCCTGGTAAAGACCAGAATGGGCAAAATGGGATGGTGCCCCTTAGTACTATACAAAACTTACTGACTTATATGGTTTGGGTAATTCTAAAAATGTGCAAGGTAGATCAAAGGAAAAAACACATAAGAGAAATTAACCATGAAAGAGAATGACACAAACTCCCTGGTGGGTCAGTAAATGACCAACTGCTAAGCAAATGGTAAATGATATGGCAGCTCAGGGGATTATTTTTCCTTGCTGGGAGTAGGATGGTAGATTGGTTCTGATTGGGCTCTTTTCCATTCCCAGATCTTGGGAAGACCTCAAATGGGAACTAGAGATGGTGCTTGGTCCTTATCAGTCCAGCTGGCGGAGCCCCATCCTGATCCCCAAGAACCACTCAGATGCCACCCAGGAGGCCAGACAGAGGGTGGAGGGACCTTCTGAGGGCTCCATGGCTATCTCTGCAGTGACATATCTAGTCACCCCACCTTTCATGAGCATATGTGATACCCAACTATCTTAGAGAGAAGAAACACCAACTCCACAAAATCCATCCATTTGCTGGAAATCTCTCTCACAATTTCATGGTCAGAGTCTTGAATGTGAGTCAGAATCTTGGAATGTGGGTGGGAATCTTAGGCCTGCCAAAAGTTATAAATAGAACTGGCAACCCTCTCTCATCCACCCTTGCAGGCCATCCAGAGAGAAACTATCCCCTGCCCAGAGTGAATTCTTGAACCCACTACTTTGGACCAGTGCAGGCTCCAGGCGCCTCCACACCTCCTCCAGGGGCAGCCACAGGGCACCCCCACCAGAACTGGAAAGATCAGGGCCCGCTGAACAATCTTGCACTTTATACATTAGACTCTCCTTTCTTTGTTCACTTCAGTCCTAGGAATGCCCCCCCTCCCTTCTCCTTTGTCAGCTGTTTGGAAACAAACACAATAGCCAAGCTTCAGATCTCTGGCTTTTGCTTTTTCTCCTCCCCTGCCTGCCTGCCACTGGGGAGCTGTGCTTGTTTTCTCTCCCCCTCCTTTGAACCAGCCTAGCATCTGCAGGGAAGAGGCCTGGTCTTCTTGATGAACTGAAATGTGATTACCATGGGCCACAATTGGGTCTGCACGCCACCCAGGCTGGGTGAGGTCATGGATTGATGGAGCTGGGCTATGGTTCTCTCCTAGTTTCTGGCACCATCGACAGGAGATGAAACAAGACAGAAGTGGCTGGTGCCGGGCATTGGAGCCAGGGAGATGCTGGAAGTGCAAATTAGCTGACCCTTATTTTATGTCCCTGCCAGAATGGTTTAGCAGAGAGCTGAAGAGAAGCCACTATAGACAGCAGGCAAATGACAATAATTGTTATAAGTACTTGATTGCCATCCTGGTGTAATCTCATTTAATTTTATTTTGAAGCACCATCTAAGGTAGGTATTGTTATCTGTATGTTAGGAGCAGGTTCAGCTGTGAGTGACTAGACACCTAAAAGTAACAATGGCTTGCATAATCTAGAAGTTTCTTTTTCTTTCATGTAAAGAAGTCCGGGGTTTTCCAGGGCCAGGATTTCCAGGGCCAGTCCTGGATCCTGTGGTGTTGGAATACAAAGTCCTTCCACCATTTTTCTCTTGTATTCAGCATGGGGCATCTATTGCCTGGTCCAAGATGCCAGCTCAAGCTTGAGACACCACAGTCACATCCAAGCCATGAGACAAGAAGGGACAAGGAAGAAGCAGTCCCTTCTTCTGAGGACCCTCCTAGAAGTTGCACAGGGCCCTTCTGCTTGTGTCTGATTGGGTGAAGTTTAGTTCTATGCTATTCCAGCTGCATGTGGGCTGAGAAATGGTGTCTTTATTTTCAGTGACTATGTGTCCAAGTGAAAGTTAAAAATTGAGGTTACCACGTCTAAGAAAGAGAGGAATGCGTAGGTAGGGGCAGCTCTCAATCTCTTCCACATTAGCTCTCTTTTATAGTTGAGGGGATGGAGGTGTCGAGGGGTGAGATGATTTCTTAAAGTCACACCCTTCAGAAGTGGAGTTGGGACTCCTGTCCAATCTTCTAGAACCTGAGCTATACTCACTGTGCTGCACTGCCTTCTAATTCGAAGGTTAGGAAACAAGGTATAGGTGTGGGGCGGAAAACCATGTGCAATTATCCCCTGGTGTCTGCCTGGGATTGGTTCCAGGGTCTCAGTGGATACCCAAGATACTAAGATATCAAAGATACCTTCGATACCAAGATCTCTTGTATAAAATGGCATACTATTTGCTTGTAACCTATGCATATTCTCCCACATACTTCAAATCAACTCTAGATTATAATGCTTAATACAATGTAAGTGGTATATAAATAGTTGTTACATTGTATTGTTTAGGGAATAATGACAAGGAAAAAAATCTGTATATGTTCAGTACCAATGCAACTGCCCCTCCCCCGCACCAGTATTTTCAATCCTCGGTTGAATCTGTGAATGTGAAACCCTCAGATATGGTGGGCTGATATTCGTCTGTGGTTTGGTGACAAGTGACTGGGCTGTGGTGTGAAACCAGGGTTTGAGCCTTGGCTTGGTAGCTCCTTCAGGAGTTCAGTGGTTCTCAAGCTGTTTAGTCTCAGGACCTCTTTATACTCTTAAGTATTATTGAGGACTCCAAAGAGATTTAGTTTATTTGGGTTAAATCTCTTGATACTTACCATATTAGATATCAAAATTGGGAAATTTAAAACACTTTATTAAGTCATTTAAAAGTAATAAACCCATTATATTTAACATAGACATTTAATAAAAATAAATTCCAGAACAAAAAATTTAAGGGACATTGTTTTACAGATATGCAAGTCTCTTTAAAATCTGATTGAAGAGCAATGAGCTGAATTCTCGCATCTGCTCCTGAATTCAATCTGTTGTGATGCCACACAGCACATGGCGTGGAAAACTCCACTGAACCTCCGTGAAAGAAAGCGAGCACAAACAGTAAATAGCATCATTAGGAGAACAATTTCTACCTTGTGGACTCCTGAAGGACCTCAGAAGTCCCTAGGGGCCTACATTTGGAGAAGCATTGACCCAGTAAATGCTTTACTTTCTCCATGCTTCAGTTTCCATATCTGGGAGATTGGATTAACCTAGTTTTTTTTTTTGTCTGTTACTGAGGATTGAACCCAGGGGTGCATTTACACTGAGTTACTTCCCCAACCCTTTAAAAAACTTTTTATATTTTGAGACAGGGTCTGGTTAGGTTGCTGAGGTTGCTCTCAAACTTTTGATCCTCCTGCCTCAGCCTCCTGAGTTGCTGGGGTTACGTTTGTGCATCTTCATGCCTGGCTACCTGGTCTTTCTCTGAGGAGATCTGTATTCTTTCAAGGTGTCTGTATGTCTCTACATGCAGTTTGTGGTGGTGGTTATGAGGGAGTCTCTGAAACAACTTCGTTTAAATGGGCTAGGAGAGTTATCAGTTCTGGAGGGGAGGTCAGACTTATTTGTGTCAGCCTTCTCTTAAAGCAGAGATCTGGGAAGAGAAGCTATGGACAGTCTTCAGGTTGGAAATTCTCTAAGTCACCGGCCTCCTGTCCCTGGGTGGGTCCTGGCAAGCCAGAAATGACTGGCTTGCCTCCTGTTGGTCTGCTTCCCCAAGGCCACTGATGTGTGCTTGACTGTGCCCAAGTCCCTACTGGAAAAGAAGGTGCGTGGAGACATTTCTAGTGTGTTAATCAGTTTTCCATTATTGTAAAAAAAAAAAAAAAAAAATCCAAGATAATAAGAGGAAAGGTTTATTTTGGCTCATGGTTTCAGAGGACAGGTGGCAGAGGAGCCCTGTTTACCTCATGTCAGCCAGAGAGAGAGAGAGGGAGGTCCAATATCCACTGCAACCTGACTTCCTCCTACGAGGCCCCACCTCTGTAGGTTGCACCCGCTCACACTAGCACCCCAGGCTGGGGACCAGGTCTTCAACTCATAGGCCAGACCACAGCACTGAGTCGGGGATGGTCTGGGCAAAGTGAACACAAAGCTGCTCACCACATCCTCAAGTGGTGAGAGAAACCTGGAGGAATGAGAAAGGTGTCTGCAAATCCTTTACTCAGGGAGTAACACAGGAAGAGGCCTGGGCCCTGAAGAGGATGTCAACTTCTTCAAGTAGAGCTCCATTAGGTTTGGGGTCTGATGGGGGAGATAACTACCTCCTGAGAGAAGCTGAGGCTCTAACCTCAGGCAGTCTGTGGCTGAGTCTGGCTCTAATTACTGTTTCTCCCCTTGCCTGAACAGACACGGTTGGCTTTACCTGGAATGCCCTCCCTCCTGCCATACCCAGATATTGTCCAGATCTGTTCAGACTTTGCCTTCTTTTAGGAAGCCTTCCCCAGCTGCAGGTTTAGTCTAGCTGTCAATGGCTGAACCATTGGGAGGATGTCCCTAAATTGGGACCAAGTCTTCAGACTGTGTGTAAATAGTCCCATGGAAATACCTGGTTCAGATAGACTGAAAGGCCCTGAAGGACCTGAGAGGGAGCCTTTGGGTTGTGTTCACTGCTGTTAAGCTTGGTCCATTTCCTTATTGCCTGCTATCTATACTCCCATCTTTGAAAAGCTTGCAGGGAAATGGAGGAGATAGCCATAGAAATGGATAATTTCAGCATAAGAATTGAAGGTGCCCAGAGGACTGTGGGACCTCCTAGCTCACCAGGGAGAAGGGGAGATGGTTGGAAAAGCCTTCCTGGAAAAGGTGGTTCCTGAACTGAGGTACAGAGTAGAAGTGAGCAGGACCTAAGAGATCAAGATGCAGATGGAATGGGAGAGGGACCAAGTCTGGCTTCATGAGGTGCCCTCATCAGGCTTTATGAGGGCTGGGACTGAGTCTGTGTGCTTTCTATTTCATTCTTTGTGCCTGGAACAGTGTAACAAATGGAACAGAACATCAGGATATGTTCAAGAAACCAGGAGGGATGCATGGGATGGGGAACAGGAGGGTTGAGATGAGAGCCAGAGGCTGGACTCAGGTCATGGAGGGCCTGGCCAGCTGCTTTCCTCATGAGCCAGAACTTTGCCCTTTAAGCTGCAGTGGGACATAGTTGGATTTGCATTTTATGTCCACTTGATACACTGTGGACCTGGAGGTCACACCAATGATGCTTGTGGAGTGAATGTTTTGGTTACCACTTACTCGCCAGTGTCTCTGCCATGATTCGAGAGCATAGATGTCAACTCCATCTTGGGTTTATTTATGGGACCTGTTTCAGGACCTGGCCTAGCATGGCAGGGCTACCTCTAGTGGAACTAGGAGGCTTGGGAATGGCAGAGGTAGCAGGCTAGACATATCACTGTGGTCCAGTCATGGAGTGAGGGCAGGTGCTGGGCAGACATATGGCAGTCCTGCCTTCTCTCAGACTGTGGTCACTCTGGTAGACCAAGTCAAGGCCAGGGCTGGTGAAGACTGGAGGGCAAGGTGAGAGGACAGATTTTTCCTTTTGTTTCTGTTGAGAGAAGCCCTAGCTGAATTTCAAGTATGTATGGTGGAAGCCAAAGAAATTGTTCTAAGAAGGGAGGTGGCTGTTTTTGCAGAAATCACTCCCATTCTTCAAGCAAATATTCAGAAGTCACCCTTCTTGCTAAGACTTTCTATAAATCATTTAATACCTCAAGGGAGCTCCCAGGAAATAAGCTGGAGCACTGTTTCCATTTTCCCTTGAGCTGGGAAAAGGCTGACCTGGGCCAGCTGGAGGTGGGCCAACCTGGTCTCTGCCTGGCCAAGACTCTGGGGAGGGAGAATGCCTAGACTCCTGGGCTCTTCTTTCCACTGACTGATACTGTGTCCTGCTCAGTGAGGAGCTCTGATTTTGTACCTGTGAGAGCTGATGGTGTGGTGCAGGGACTGCTCTGAGTCATCATCCTATAGACTCAGAGATGGTGGCACTTCTTAGAAAAACCCCATGGGTTTGCCCTTTTGATTTTTTTCCTCTAGTGCCAGATTGTGGATGGGAAAGAGGTCGCAGCTGATCTTTTCTGGAACACCTTCACCTCCCCTCTGAGAGTTCCATGACCTCATTGAGTGGCATTTTGATGGGGCAGATTCTGTAGTGAAATGGGAAGAAATAGGCCCAGGCCTCATCCTCCCTCCTTGAACCTCAACTTTCCAGTGAGGACAGAGCTTTTAACATCTACCTATTGTAAAGAGAGGTTCCCTCCCCACTACTTTGTCTTGGAGGAGTGTGAACTTTCCAAACAGAGGGTACAAGCTGGGCATGGTGGTTCACCTCTGTAATCTTGGTTGCTCTGGAGACTGAAGCAGGAGGATTGCAAGTTTGAGGCCAGCCTCAGGAACAGCAACTTAGTGAGACCCTGTCTGAAATAAAATAAAGTAAAATAAAATAAAATAAAATAAAATAATAAGGGTCGTAAATCAATGATAGAGTGCTTTTCTAGTATGCATGAAACCCTAGGTTCAATCTCCAGTACCCACCCGTCCCCCAAAACAAACAAAACAACAAATCCCAGAAGATTCTTCTCTGCTCACCATGGACCAACCATGACACTCAGGAAGCGAAAATTTAGTTGCCATGGTGATCTTTCATCCTGGTATAGTCCAGGGAGATGGAGATGGGGGAAAAGGACCAAAGGTGTCCTTCTGTTTTCCTGGGGACCTGCTCACCATTCTGAAGGATAAAAATAATGGTAGGAGGGACAGTAATAGGGAATTTTCTGGGGACCAGAAATGAGTGATGATGATGATGATGATGATGATGATGATGTAGGGTCATCGTTTATTGGGATAAACAATTTACATGCATGATTTAATTCAATCTGCGCTCCAGTCTTATTAGATAGGAACTATTATCATTTTCCCCATTTTACAGAGAAGAGAGGTTGCGTAGTGAGTCCGAGCTCACACAGCCTGCATGTGGAAGAGGCTGAACTGAATAGGGGATGTAGAAGTTGCAGTGAGGCCAAGATGGCCTGTCTCCTGCTCTCACTCTTGGTCTCCTGAGACCCAAGTGGCCCCAGGGCCCACAATAGTAGTCTTCATTTATTCATGTCTCACTTGGTATCTTCACATCTGCCCATGAAGCAGTGTGAATATGGGTATTATTCCCTTTCTACTCAAGGACATCCTTCTCTACAAGGGGAGCTAGTTAGCCTATGTCTCCACTGCCAGTGAATGATAGAGTTGGGCTTTCAGTTAATGCTTTTCATGGCCACTTGGGGGTGTGACCCTGGCAGGAGGACCTCAGGAAGGTGGGACTAGGTCTGGGTGCTGCAGCACCACCCAGAGCAGTGGGGTGCTTTCACCCATGAGACCTCTGCTGTGAGTGCAGTTAGCAGCCTGTGTTGGTGGCAGCTGCCTTTCTACGGCACACAGGGAACTAGCCATTCCCAGCTGGACTCTGGATCTGTCTGCTGCGTGGTGAGGCTGCAGCTGCAACATTCTGTCGTGCTTGCCTGGTTCAGATGGCAAACTGTGCTGGCCAGGAATGGGACAGGGACCCAGCACAGGGCTGTTGTGGGAGGGAAACTGATTTCTCTAGGACCACAGAACCAAGAAAAACCAAGTAAAACCAAGATGGATCCTGAAGATGGTGAGCAGGCCAGATCAAATTTCTATTCCTCTGGGCTTTTCATGGTGTCATAAAAGAGAAAGCCCATCAGCTGGTTCTTGGCTTCTGGCTCTTGATTGATGTGGGCTTGCTCTGGCACTCCTTTGTACAGTTTAACCAGATTGGATTTGGATTTCCCTCTTTTCCCAAACTGGTAATGTTTTTCTTTTTCTTTTTCTTTTTTTTTTTTTTTTATAACTGTTCCCTTTATGAACACTGATTGGTCCCAGTTTACCCTTCAGTGTTAACCCGTCTTATTTAGATGCTCCTGTACTTTTTCCTATTTAGCTGGAAAATTATAAGTCCTTTCACTAATGCTGGTTTGCAGTAGAAGATCATGCATATACATGAAAGAAATTATGCATAAATAAAATTATGGGGATCATTTATATTGGCCATATTGTATAGTATCAAATCAAAGACATCATTGATTCTAATACATATCATTGTTCCATATATCATTAAGAAAGAAAAAGCATTAGAAGCACGATATCCATTGTAAGATGCATCTCAACTTCAAAAACTGTAGACAAGGTGGGCATTTAGAATCATGAAAACACAGACTGTAGAGATGATTTAATGTAGGAGCATTTATACCAGGGAATTAGCCGAAGCAGTCAATGGCAAGCCCAAACCTGCCTGGTGTTATTAGGTGGAGGGTATCAACAAAGTGTAAAACCTAAGAGCATCCTTTGCCTAGCACGGCATGTCTGGGACATTTTACAGAATCCCATCATGTCGGTGCTGTTGGGAACTGGTCCCAGCAGAATGTCTGAGAAAACATATCCCTGAACGACTGACTTCAAATCTCTGGGGGGTGGGACCCAGAAATTTCTACTTTATAAAACTCCTTGGGCCACCCCCTCATTTTTAGTGAAGAAGATTAAGGTCAGGGAAGGGGAAAGGTAGCCAGGTCAGTCCACAGCAGAAGCTGACCTGCATTTTTTCACTCTGCAAGCTACATGGTCCAACTCCAGGCTCAGTACTTTCCCTCTCACTCCCCTATCCTCTCAAATAGGACATGAGCACAGCAATTCATACTCTCAATTAGGACATGGCCTGTCACAGAAATTCAAGTACCTTAGACTTCATTTCCAGGTTCAATCTTGGCTATATGGTATACTTCATATAGCATGGGTCCTATGTCTTTCCTCTGATGGATGGACTGACAGACTTACATCTGTCCATAAGCACTGGCTGGGTGCCAGGCACTTTCCCAGGTCCTAAGGGGGGTGTGCTTGGTTTGCCCAGTGGGGCTCAGTCTCCTTGGTGCCTCCCTCAGAGACAGCGAGTGCAGGGCAGTGGCCAGGGCCACCTTTGTGCTGTATTGAGGTGCCTCTTTTCCTGCAGGCCTTGTGGGAACAATGCCAGCTACTGAAGAGCGCCTCGGTGTTTGCGCGCTGCCACCCTCTGGTGGACCCTGAGCCTTTTGTGGCTCTGTGTGAGAAGATTTTGTGCACGTGTACTCAGGGACTGAAGTGCCCGTGCCCTGCCCTCCTGGAGTACGCCCGGACCTGTGCCCAGGAGGGGATGGTGTTGTACGGCTGGACTGACCACAGTGCATGCCGTGAGTTGCCTCCCTCCCTCCCCTGCATGCTGGGCACATGCTGTGTCTGTCCTGGGGTGGTGGCACTTGGGAAGCTTTGGGGCTATGTGATGATGTGCACCTTTCCCAGAGTGCAGTCAGCCAGTGCCCACAAAGCCACAGGTCCCTGGATCCATATGCTGAATGGCTCCTGCTGTCTGCCACCTGGTGTTGTGAGTGCTGGCTCACAGGGGAGTCCCCTCGCTCACCACTGCGCTGAGGCTGGACAGGCCCCCTAAGGTCTGGCATCTTGTCCTTAGCTCTGTTCCATGCCACACCTCCCTCCGCACCCCTTGACTCCCCTCAGGGACTCCATTCCCTGGACTCAGAAAAGGTTCTCCACTTCAGACCCAAATCTCAATGGTTGTAGTTTCAATGCTTGTCTGCACATCTGCCTGTCTGAATTGAGGAGGAGCAGGGAGTTGGCCAAGCTGTCCATCTCTGAGAGACCAGAGTGTTCTATTGAAGTCCTTCCCTTGTGTGAGCTCGGCCTCTCCTCCTTTGGGCACAATGTACACCATTTCTTTCACCCCACCTCTAACACCTGTGTTTGTCCTTATGTAGTCTCATCAGGTGCCCCCTGGTCACCATCCCTGAATTATCATGATTAACTAGGGGCTTCCCTGGTCACCTTGCAAGAAGGTCCCTTCTCCTCAGACTGACCAAAATTTGTGGAGATGTACGACTGGTCTGTAAAAATTACACAGTGAATCTGGCCAATATTACTCTGCACACGTGTGTTTCAGTGCGTGGCAAATGGCTTTGACATGAGAGTTTTTCATCTTTGCCGTGGGAGAGAAAAGGTGGAGCTAGCCCCTGGTTTCTTTTCTGGATGCAGTGGGTGGTGGTGGTGGCTGTTTTCTTAGGTGTTTGAAGGTAGGGTGGAGATGATACCTGATGGATCTTGGAGAAGAGGCTTGGGGAAATTATTTGGGGAGAGTCAGTCTTTGTCCATAAGGAACTAGATCCAGTGGGAAGGACAGAGACATAGGTGATAACGTTCCAAAGGCAGCCTTCCAACAAAGTGGAAATAAATATAGAACAAGTCACCATGCAGGCAAAGTGGGTGTGAGCCACATGTGTATGTGTAGATTTGAATGGAGGAAGAAATGATGGAGGATGCCATTAGCTCCTTGCTAGTCCCCAGAAGGTAAAAGGGGCACAGCATAGAGGAGCCAAAGAATGCTGAGTTGTTTGTGGAGGACAGAGGACCATGGGGAAGGGACGGTGGTCTCAGGTATCCCAGATGAGTCTTAGTAGGGGTCTCCCAAGGTGGGAGAGGTGACCACAGAGGGATGTGTGGATCAGTGGGGCCAAGATGGTCCCTGAAGCCCTGAAGACAGAGCAAGCAGTCAGAGGGGTGAAGGAGCCTGGGTTGGGGGATGGCTCGGAAGATGCTGCCCTGCTGGAGAACTGCTCTGGGGAGACTCCGTTGATTTCTCTTTCAGGCCCAGCATGCCCGGCTGGCATGGAGTATAAGGACTGTGTGTCCCCTTGCCCCAGAACCTGCCAGAGCTTGCACATCAATGAAGTGTGTCAGGAGAAATGTGTGGACGGCTGCAGCTGTCCTGGTAATAAACTTCCCACTTTATTTACAAATCCAGGACCTTGCCAGTGCCCTTGGCTTTGGAAAGGGAGATGAAGGCCACTTGTGTTTGTTCCTCATTGCTGAAATCAGAGGCCTTTTATTTAGTCTTCAAAAATCTTTGTGGAGAGTGATCAAGATTGAGCTGGGCTTTATTTTTGATTTATGTTTTCCTGTTGTACCATATCCATGAAGGCCCTGTGTCGAGGGAAGTGGGAGGTTGGTCCAGGCCCCAACGGTGACTTTGTTTGGGGAACTCGTGCCCCATCTGAACTATGGTTTTGTTTTCTTTGTTTGGGGCCGGGGAACAAGTCTGGGAGAAAGGTCTTGTAAACTGTTTGCTGGGTTTGCCGTGTGAGCTCAGCTGACAAAATGCTTTGCTCTAGAAAGCCCGCTCACTTTGTGAGCTTTGGTTACAAGCCCCATTTAATTACAGAAAGGGAGTCCTGTGTGTTTCAACTCATGACTTCTCTACGGGAAGACCTTGAACAAAATTCTTGAATCCATTTCTCCATCCGGGCAACGGTGATGAATAATCTTCCCCTCTCTCACCCTGCATCACCCAAGTTCTTGGAGCTTTCTGGAAAAAGCCCTAAGCCTAGACTCATGACTTGCCTTCTGATTGACTTTGAGCAAACCCTTTTCTCCCATTCCTTCATCTGTTCAGTGGGGATGAATAATCTCCCTCCCTCACATTGCATTGATATGAAGGGTAAACATCGAGTTCTTTGGGATTCCTGGAAGAAGCCCTAAGTTGATGATCACTAATGGGGATTCTGTAGTTGTGAGATGAGTACTAATGATGGAATGTTGAGACCTTTACCTTGGTGCCCTTCAACCCAGAGGGACAGCTCCTTGATGAAGGCCGCTGTGTGGAGAGCACCCAGTGTTCCTGTATGCATTCCGGGAAGCAGTACCCTCCAGGCGCCTCCCTTGCTCGAGTCTGCAACACCTGGTAACTGCCGCAGAGCTGTGTGGTCTGGAGAGCTGCCCAGGGGCTTTGGGAGGGGAAGCTGGGGCAGGACAGTGGCAGGGGGACCAGGAGCTGGCCTGGGCTGACTGAAGAGTGGTGGTGGGTTTGGGAACAGGTGTGGCCGAGAGTGCCGGCATGCAGGATTATAGTGCCCATGTACATACATGGCGGGGAGGTCACAGGAAACGGTCCTCTACACACAGTTGTCATCTCTCCCTCCATCCTCCCTCCCAGAAGATGGGCTGCATAGCAACCCCCAGGCAGAATGCACTTCCTTCTCTCCTTGAACTCTTTCATCTTCTGGGTGGTAGGAGGCAGGAGTGTTGAGTGGAGACTCATGCAGGTCTGCCCTCCATGACTTCTGCTGTCTGTCAGGCCCAACTGGGGTGTCTGTCCCCAGCTTAGCTTAAGCCCTGTCCTTGAGAACACCTCTGGTCATCTCTGTCCAGCTCTACTTGTCCCCAACACACTGAGGAAAGTATCTCCTCATTCCGTCTCCAGGCCTCTGCACTCTGCTCAGCCTCTGGCGCTCGCTGAGCCTTTGGGAAGTCTCAGTCAGCAGCCCATCATGGTTCCGGTTACCGCTCTCAACTGCTCTTCCACCTGCGTGTGGGGGCAGGAATTGCACTCCCTAGTACCTGGGCAGATTTTCAGGGACATTAGATACTCTAGGTTTTCTTTCTTCTTTTTTCTCTGTCTGGGTTTCTTCCCTTGGCAATACCTCTCGGGTTCCTCTGTGACCAAAGCTCTGTCCTATTTAGCTTTAGCCTCTTAAAGACTCCCCCAGCGCTGCTCCCTTCTCCCGGAGCTCTCCGAAGGGGGTGATCTCCGTGGTAAGCTCAGATTCACCTTAGCTTTGCTGAACTACCAATGACCTGTGCTTCTTTCCCCGACAGCATCTGCCGAAATGGCCTATGGATCTGCAGCAATGAAGAATGCCCAGGTAGGCGACCTGCTGCTCGTGCCCTCCCTCCTCCCTCCTGCAGGGAGGGCCACCTCAAGGTGTGGAGAAGTTGACTCTTCAGCAGAAATGGCTACAACCCCCGACCACAGCTCAGGTTTCAGATGCCAGCTGATGGGGCTCGCTGACCCCCCCCCCCCCCCCCCCCCCGTGTGGGAGAGGAGGGGTGATCTGTTCTAGCTGAAAAGAGACCACACCTGGGCTAAGGTGCTTTGTCCTTTCCTGTCACCTGTTTACTCAAAGGATTAAGGTCCCTGAGCTGTAAGATCTGTTAGGTCACAATTCAGGTGTTGACTGAAAGAGGGTGAGTTCTGTGGAAAGCAAAGAGGAAGAAGGTATTGATAACTTTTTGGCTGGAAGTGAGAGTCTTAGTGGAATTTTCTGGAAAGCTTGATATGCAGACCATGGTATGGCCCATGAGCTAGACAAACCAGGTCACCCAATTATTCCCCCAACCCTGTCCCTGCCCTGGAAAATATGCTTAGGATTTTTTTTTTTTTAATTATCTCTGCCTTTTGCATTCTCCTCTGTTTGGCGTCCACTCTATTGTGTTTACTGAAAACTTTGTCCATTCAAAGCCCTCTTCTGCTCACTCCAGTGACCCTAGGTCTTCCCCTTTGTACTTCCTCACATGATGTTTTTGAAGTGCTGGACATTGTACTAAACACTTCACGGGTATTACTTTATTGATACCTATGTGGTGGGTATAGTTTGCTCTCATCTTGCAAAAGAGGAAAACAGGGAGTTTAAGTAACTTACCCAAAGTCACACAGCTACTAAGAGGCAGAGTCAGGACTTAAACTCACAATTGCCTGGTTCTACTTCTGCCTTTCCCTTTTCTTTCCTTCCTGGTCCTAGATTTTGGAGAGTCATAAGTGGTCTTGGATACCAGGGATCATCTTTGAGGTCTTTGGATTATAGGCTTTAGAGTTACTCAGGACCTTCTTGTGAGAGTTACTTCAGTGCCTCTCACACTGGGAAAATTCTGAAACTAGACTGGAGATGGTCACTATGGCTAGGTCAATTAGTCTAGCTCGGTTAACCAGGTTATCTTTTGTGTAATCCTTGAAGAAAGCAGGAAGGACAAGAGATTGCTCTTGAAAGTAATACCTGTGCTCCATTTAACATACTAGCACCCTATGAAAGGCTCAAGGAGCCTTTGATAGACAACCCAATTGTGAAAACCTTCTAATTTCTAAATAATGCACATTCATTATATAAGATCTATGAGCCATAGTTGGTAGAATTGGAAATTCAGTTTGTTGTGTTTTTTTTTTCAGATGGAATACCAGTTTACAAAGTCTTAGCACTAGTTACTTTAGGAAGGCTTTCCATCCATCCGTTCTTCATTCACCCAATGGGTACATGATGGTCTGGTCTGGGTAGATAATACAATCCTCTGGTCTTCAATTCAAAATCTAGAGGATAGCTTTGCTGAGGATGCAAGACATTCTCTTGATGCCTGGATGGGCAGGTAGCCAGATCCAACTCTGTTCTACTGAGTGGTTTGATATTTTGCCAACAAAGCCACTGAGCTCGTTTCTCATTCTCAAAGTCCCACTCTGACCTTCCTTCTCTGGTTCTGGTTTAGTTGGTTGTTACTCCCAGTTCATTTCTGCCCAGGCTCCCAGGCTTGTATGATTCTGCTGGCAGTGGGGCTGTCTTATGCTCCGTAGGTAATGATTGCAGGAAATGGTTCTCATAGGAAGAATGGACAGGGAGGGTGTAGAAGGGGATATGCTCAGCTCTCCTAGTAAAGTAGAGCATGCCAAGACTTCTCTGCAGAACTCGGAGTAGTCAACATTGTGAATCTTAGACATAAGAGAACTCATTTTGATTCTCTGAAATAAGATGAGCGTGTGTTGGTTATCAATTGCTGTGCAACAAATTATCCTCAAATTTAGTAGCTTAGGACACAAATATTGCCTCACAGTTTCTGAACATCAAGAATCCAAGTCTGGCTCTCAGTGTCACTGGCCTAAAATTTATCATGAAATGGGGCTGTTGTCTTATCCGATGGCTTGGCTGGGGGATGAGGGGGTTTGCTTTGAAGCTTACCCATGTGCATCCATTTTATTCTACTATAACTGAATACCATGGACTGGGTAATTTATAATAAACAGAAATTTATTTGGGTCATAGTTTTGGAGGCTGCAAGTCCAGGAGCATGAAGCTGGCATCTGCTATGGATCCTTGTGATGCTTCATTCCATGATGGAAGGCAGAAGGGCAGAGAGGGTGTGAGTGAGAGAACACAAGGGGCACAGACTTGCCTTTATAACAACCCACTCTTGATACTGTGATAATATCCACTCCTGTGATAGTGACATTAGTTCCTCATGAAGGCACAGCCCTCCTGGCCTAATCACCTCTTAAAGGTTTCGTCTCCCAACACTGTTGCATTAAGGATTAAGTTTCCAAGACGTGAACTTTGGGAAACATTCAAAACACAGCAGTGGACTTGCAGCCTCACCATGTGAACCTCTCCCTGTGACTGCCTCACAACATGACATGATAACTTGAGAGTGATTTCAGAGAGAGAGAGAGAGAGAGAGAGAGAGAGAGAGAGAGAGAGAGAGAAGCCAGGATAGGCACCATGGTCTTTAAAAAACCTAATCTTGGAACTGGCTTCCATCACATCTGCTGTATTATATTCACTAGAAATAAGTCAACATGTCCAGTCTACACGTAGACAGAGAGAAGTCACGGATCACGAGGCTGCCAAGCACAAAGAGTGTTGCATGGATAGTGGGAAGAATAAGGTGCTCAGGAGAGCAGAGAAGAAGTCTGTGCTGGAGCAGGGCTGGGGCTTCCCATGACTCACTTCTAGACTTACACTGCTCCCTGCATACCTCCACTTGTGGGTTAGGTTAACCACAGGCAGAACTATGGTGCCTTAGTTAGCTTTGCATTATAAATGACTAAATGCCGGATGCAGGTAACTTGTGAAGTAGAGAGGTTTATTTTGGATCACGATTCTGGAGGTTCAAGTCCAAGATTGGGTGGCCCCATTTATTTGGGCCTCTGCTGATGACAGCCCCTCATGGCTGTTACCTCTCAATCTAGGAAGTAGAGGGAGAGAGACTGAGAGGATGTGGCCCTTCAAGGCCACACCTCCAGTGATGCAACTTCCTCCCACTAGAACCCACCTCTGTAGTTTCCACCACCTCCCAGTAGTGCCACTCTGGGGATCAAGCATTCAACACGGGGGCCTTTGGGGACATTCAACATACAAACTTTAGCATGGGGTTTCCCCAAGTCTGCAGGCTTTCCTTTATGTAACCCTGAGCGTTTTCCTCCTCCTCTGCAAACACAGTGTCCAGGGAAGCTCTGCTTGTTGTGTTCCCATTGAACTATAGAAGTTTGATTGCAGATAATATGGGCAGAGCATGACCATTAACAGGTATGGTTCCTTAAATGAATCAAGTCCTTGTTATAGAATTTCAAGCTCCTATAAGGAGAGTGTGGAAGGTGCTTGTCTTAGGAAGGAAGGCGCCAGTAGAGGGCTTTTCATTTGTGTCCAAAGTCCTGTGACATGTAAAGGTGGCCTAGAATGGGGGCTGAGAGCACAGACTCAGGTTAGGTGGTTGGTTGGAATTCCAGTTCTACCATGTACTAGCTAGGCGATTTTTGGTCAACTACTTAATGATTCACAACCTCAGTTTCCCAGTCTGTAAAATGGGAATGATAAGAGCAGCTTCACCCCATGGTTATTGTGAGGCTACGATTACTTGACATCCAGGAAGCACCCTATCAATGTGAGACAGCATTTTCCCAGAGCACAGAGGCAGCAGTTCCCTTAGGCAGGGCTTAGAAGGGCAGAGGCACAGGTGAAGATCCAAAGGAGCTGGCATGGGAGGGTGGGGGTGAGATGGGAGTGTGGTGGGGAAGGGGGTGCAGGAGGGTAGACAAGTCTCTTTTGGGAGGGGAGGAATTAGCTTAATCTATTACTCAGGTTCAGGGTAATTTGATGGATTCTATCCTAGCCCTAAAGTTTAACCTTGGGATTCAAGGTCAGTCTGTTCTGAAGCTTCTAGGAAGGAAAATAAACCCCTCATTCCTGGATAACAGAGACAGCCATGAACAAACTAGGGCAGATGACTCTCTCTTGGGGTATATTCCTAGGCACCTGGGCTCCTCTGGGGAGTCTGACTCTCTGGAAAGTCTCCAGGTCCTCTCCCAGCCCTTGCTGGGGTCTCTGAAGTTACATCAGAGCTCCTTCAGGCCAGGCAGTACATCTTATTTCATAGCAAAGGTTTTCTTCCACCTAACCTCTATGTTGTCCCCATGCCTCTTGACAAATTTCCTCACATTCCCAGGATCAGAATGACATCAGACTCGGCCCAAAGATATAATATGCACAAGAAACTGCAGGAGCCAACACACAAAGCAGTGTTGAGTGATGTCAAGTGCTTGGGGGTCTGGATCCAGATAGACAGCCTGTGTTAGATAGCTTTCCATCACTGTGATGAAATACCCAAGACAAACAACTTCAAAGAGGAAAGATTTATTTTGGCTCTTGGTTTTTGAAGTTTCATTCTATGGGTGGCTGGTTCTATATCACTGGTGGAGTCTATGGTGGTGGAGGAAAGACCCTCAGCTCATCACTGCCAAGAAATGGGGAGCGGGTGCAGAGAGGAGGCCGGGGACAAGATAAAGTCTTCAATGGCATGCCTCCAGTGATCTACTTCCTCTAGCTGGGCCTTACCTCCTTAAGGTATAAGCTCTTCAATGGATCAGTTCATCCACGCAGTTAGCACCCTCATGATCAAACCACTTCCCCAAAGCCTCACCTCTGAACACCGCTGCAACGGGAACCAGACCTTCAACACCTGAGCTTTTGGGGAACATTCCAGATCCAAACTATAACACTGTCCATGTTTAAATCACCCTTTGACCACTTTGGAACCTTGGGCCAATTTAATTGTGTTTCCTCATCTGTAAACTGGGGATAATATTGACCATCTCACAGGAGCAACCAACGGATGGTTCCCACAGAGCACTTAGAGATGCATCTTCACGTTTGGTAGGATGTTATGGTGATTTACAGGCAGATTTCTGTGAACAGTGACGTCTGGAGGAAGTCTAAGTGGTTTTGCTAAAGGCCTGTGACTGATGTCTCTGTGGAGAACACTGCAGGCAGAGAGCAAAAGCCACCCAAGCAGCGCAGCCTGTGCTGGGCTCGCTAGCTGCAGACCAAGGGGTTTGTTTGGAAGAGATAATGTTCCTCCATCAGACAAGAGGTTTGTTTCCACCCCCCCCTTTTTTTTTTTAATAAATGAGGGAGATCTTTATTCATGTAGGAGTCCATCTGCTTTAAGTTCAGGATGCTCTGCTTTTGTATGCTATTTTAAGAAGCTCATCACTTTAATCATTCACCAAACTTGGGGTGCCCATCTTTCTGTCTAATGGTGGTCGGCTGATTGTCCAGGGCTGCTTTTTGCTGCCCGCCTTCGAATATCCTAGGTGTCCTCTTCCAGGCAGAAGAGGGGTGAGCCTGGCCATATGGCCCATTGTCTGGGCAGATGTCCCAGCTCCTGTGGCCAACTGCTACCCGGCAACTCACCCATTTGTTTTCTGGGTTTCCTGTGTTTGCAGCTCTGTTCCTCAATTGTACCAAGGAGATAAGCCGAATATAATATTTAGACTTCTCATTCCCAAGAAACAAATCAGTGGGGTCAGAGCAGGAAATCAGATTGAGGATTAGATTCTAGCCCTCAAAGTTTTGCTCTTGAATATTTGCACATTTTCTCACTGACCCCTCTTTTCCTGGGGAGTGTCAAAGATAATGGAAGTCCAGTTTCTTACTCAGATAAGACTGCTCTTAAGAAAACAGAGAAAGGCTGGGGAAAGAGTTCCCACCCATTTCAGGGTGGCAGGGTCAAGACATTTGTAAATGACTGTATTGCTCTGTTTGTCCAGCGATGGTGTTTTCTGAAAAGCAGTCATTTAAAAAGGTTTTCCTGTGACATAGCTGGAGTTGGAATTCCAGGACATTTACAATAAGCTGGGTGACCTCTGATTTCAATGAACAGTCACCTCTCACACTTGCCCTTCCCTGAGTGTGGTGGGTGGGGAGGTGAAAGAAGGTGAACGATCTGCAGCCTCCCCGCTTTCTCCTACTATCATCTGGGCTGGTGTGCCCTCCTGCCCATGCCATCCTGGAAGGGGTCAGTGGCCCTGGCATCCAGGCCAAGGGATACTCACCCCATACCTGCCTTCTGCACATACTCAAGGCAGAACCACAACTGGACCCAAAGCTGTGCAGTCTAGTCTGTCCCTTGACGGTGACCGTCAGTGAAAACATGGGCATATGGTAGCAGGCAGTGGGGTCCTCTGGTACTTGTCTTTTTTGTTTGTTTGTTTAAGTCATTTTAGAATAAAAAAAAAAAGAAGTTTTATGGAGTACTTTAAATTACTTCTCCATGTTTTTCTTCTTATTGGAAGTTTCTAATCAACCATTTATAATGTGACCAAAGAAAGGGATATTTTGTGAATGTGTCACAGACACATGGAACAGAACTCTACTTTTTACAGAGGACTTAAATCTGAATAATCATGAGTTTTTCAGTAAATCTCCACAAGGTTTTCTGGTAATTTTACAAAAATCAGCCCATTCCTTTCAGCTCATCTCCGATTTCACTCATCTTGTTGCCTGGAATCCGCATCACGGTTTGGCACATCATCAGAAGCCCCCCTGCCTCCCAGGCGGGTGTCGCTCGCCTCTCGCACTGGGAAGCTGAACCTCACAGAAGATTTCCCCCCTGCATTTGCGAATGCTAATTCATGCTTCTGGTGTCTCCATCTCTGTTTTGGAAGTGGCTTTTCCTGCTTCCACAAATGGTCCTGCTAGTCAGCAGTAGAAGGGGCACTTCCCACTTGGCTTACACGTTTTGTGTGACTCTGCTCGTTCCTTCTGAAGCAACGGGTACATGGGCAGAGCAGTCTGTGGAGAGACGTGGATGAATCTTCCACTGAGCAGAAAGCCCACAGGCTTGGTGGTGTCATTTTTAAAAGCTCGTGCAGCTGTTTAACTGTGATCTATTCACTGTTTTTCTCACAGAAACTTAAAATCAGCTCTTTAATTTGTTCAGCACACTGGGTACCCTTTCTTTCAGCTAAATTTCAAAGGCTTATGGAACCAACAATCTCATCTTCATCCACACTGTCGCCACTGTCTCTGAAGCATTCTTTAATCACATTCCCAGCACAGCTCTGTCGAAGGGAGAGATCCGTTAGTTCTGCAGCGTTCATGGGGGCCTTTGGGTAAAGCCTTTGGAAAAGCTGCGGTAATTTCTTTATTTTATCACGATCATTATCTTAGATGGAACGAGCTTCAGATTCAATGTTTACTTCCTTGCCAACGGTCTTGTCATCCTCTTTGTCACTGTCTCCATCATCTTCCTCCTCATCCTGGCCTTCATCTTCTTCTCCTTTGTGGTGCTGGAGGCTGCAGGGCCCACTCCCTGCTGCCCACCCTTTCTGGTATTCATCTTTGATAGGTGGGCAGCTGGAGTCTCCCTGTGCCCTTTTGGAACCTCCTGGATATGTGACAGGGCCCATGTCAGCCCTTAGAGATGGGACCACGTGGGGTTGGCTGTAGGTCCCTCTTAGGGGGAACTTCAGGGTTGGCTTGGCAAGGGCTATGGAAAACCCAGCGCTGCTGTTTGGAGGTCAGGAGTAGTGGGGTGGGAAGGAAGCCCCCTTTGTGTGGCAGCCTCAGTATGTGTACGCCTTTCTTTTCTGTATGTAGATGACAAAGTTGAGAGAAGATGGAGAAATACGTAGAGGGAGGTTGCCAAGACGCCCAGATGCCTGATTTAGTTTTAGTATGTCTGTTGTGGGTCCTGAAGGTGGGGTTGCCCCAAACTGGGACAGAGATGTCGGCAGACACCTCCCCCTGCCTGAACATCCCTCAGGACTTGTGGGGCCTGGGCTGGGGCCCCCAGGGAGTTGGAGAGGCAGTTGGTTGGAGGCAGGGGTTAAGGGCCCTGAGTTGTCCGATGAAGGGGAGTTGTAGTCCCCAACCACAGCCATGTCAGCCTGGGCCAGGGAGCCAGCTTTGCAGAGGTCAGCACTGGCAGGGCTGTGGTGAGGTCATGGGCAGATGGCCTCCTGGCCCCCCCCATTGGTCCCAATTGAAGTCACAGCATGGCCTTGCCTCTGAGGTGGCCTTAGAGCCACCCCTCTGCTGGGGGTGTGGATAGAGACAAGGGCTGGTTACTGCTAAACTCTGAGACAGCTCAGCCTGCCTCCTCCCCCTGCCTCTGGCTGTCTGCTCTGCCTGCTGGCCTTCAGGGACTCTCCTGGTGGGGCTGTGTCCCTGAGCCCTTCCACATGGGCAGTGCAGAGGGCCGTACTGTTGGACAGTCCCCTGTGGGCCAGGCGCTGTGCAGGCTTCCAGGCTGCCATCTGCAGTGGCTGTGACACTGACCTGGGGGATGCTCTGAACCTGGGGCAGAATGCTGGGGAAAGGAATTGAAGTGGCAGGAACTGAGAGTCAGGAGCCCTGGTTTTTGGACCTGGCTCTGCCACTGACTGAGCACAACTTTGTCACTTTCCTTAGTTTCTCTGTCTGTAAAAGGAGACATTGAACTGAACGACCCAGCTCTGATATCCTATGGTTTAGGGAGTGGAAGCCAACTTAGAGCCTCTGCTAGAACCTGGTTTTGGATGGCACGAGGCAAGGACACCTCTGGAGTTCTGGAGAGCAGGGCACCCTGTTTGTGTATGTGTGCCACCTTTGCCACCCCAGGAGACCTCTCTTAGCCCCCTGCTTTCCCCTTCCTCTGTGTCCCTCCAGGGGAATGTCTCGTCACAGGACAATCTCACTTCAAGAGCTTTGATGACAGGTACTTCACCTTCAGTGGGATCTGCCAGTACCTGCTGGCCCAGGACTGCCAGGATCACTCCTTCTCCATTGTCATAGAGACTGTGCAGGTGAGTTGGGCTGCACTGACCTTCCAGAGGCAGTGAGGTGGCTGTAGAACTACCAGGGTGAGAGGGAGGCCGCTCCTCCAGACTCAGTTGCCTTCATTCATGGAAACCCAGCTGTGCCTCGCCTCCTCACTGTTGGGAGATGGCATCTGCCCTGCCAACACCTACTCATGGTCAGCTCTGTCCCATGGCCAGGAGACTCAACCCCCTCAGGTCTGGTCAGTGGCTCCCATGGCTGGATCTCTGCAGTTGGGTGCTGAGGGCTGACTGGGGTCAGGGCAAGGCGGGCCCATCTCCTTTTCTGAGTTCCAAGGTGTACATATAGACTCTTCTGTAGGGAGCAGAGCAAAGGGGAGGAGACGTAGAGCCATAGGGTTTCCCTGAGGATGGAAGTCCCTGATTCTTTTAAGTCAGTAGACCGGGACAAGGAGATGAGCCAGAGGCCTGCCTGTGATTCTTTGTACAAGACCAGGCCAGGATATTAAGGGGTCTGGGTGGGAGCTGGGCTTAGGGCCTTCTTGCATGCTTCTGGAGATCTCATTCACATGCAGTATTTTGTGAAGATGGAGGTGCCCAGGCTCTCAGAAGTTGAGGTCTTTCTCTGGTTAAATGGGTGCTGGACTGGCAGGGGGTGCAGTGAGGTCACCCTGAACCCCTTCTTGACAGTGTGCTGATGACCCTGATGCTGTTTGCACCCGCTCAGCCACTGTGAGGCTGCCTACCCTGCATAGCAGTCTCGTGAAGCTGAAGCACGGAGGAGGAGTCACCATGAATGGCCAGGATGTCCAGATCCCCCTCCTGCAAGGTGGGTGCACTCTTCCACCAGACCCAAGGTTGGCACAACTTCTCCCATAGCACCCCTCCTCCTCAACCTTGGTCCCTTCCTGCTGAGGGCCCATCAGTCTCTCTCTGGGAATGTGATGGGGAGTTATCTTTGAAGGGCAGGGTGGATATTCTTGGCAGGCAACCATGCAAGAAAGGAAGGCTTTCTGGAAGAGGAGGACCCAAAGAGAAGACTGGCTGAACACAAGGAAGGGAAGGAGCTGATCTAGGCCTGGGAGACAGTACAGAGGGGTAAAGATGCCAAGAGATTTTGCCTTGATTTGAGCCAAGGAACCTGCTTGAGGCTCAAGCAGGGTGATTCTGGTTGTACTTTGGGGTGGGAAAGGAATGGAGGCTGACACATGCCAAGAGGGTTGGGGATGGCTGCTGAGGGGTCAGACCAAAGATGCCAGGTGGGGCAAAACCACATGACCCTCTGCTCTGTGGGAAAAATCTTGCTGTCCAGTGTCTCCACCTAGGCTGCCCAGTGCCAGTCAAAGCAAAACGGCTTTCACACAACCTAACACCAAACTTCACCCTCAAAGTGGCTCTCAGACCCCTTCTTCTCCATGACTCCTGGCCATCCTATGGCCCACAATCCAAGCATAGCACGCAGTGGATGAACTTGGTCAGCGAGCACACTGCATGTCCCTGTGTGTTCATGCTGTGTGTGTCTCTCCATGAGATGATATAGGTTCCTCTGGGCCAGGTGTAAGCTCCTATCCTCCCTCCACCTTCCCTCTGCAGCAATTGCTGCTGTGTTCAGCTTTGCACACAGAATCACTCAGATACGGGAACTGAGTAATCCAGGTTGGAAGCCACATGCACAGGCAGTGGGGCCCAGGCATGCCCAGAGTGGGAGTTGAGTGGAAAATCTCAGCCAGCAAGAACCTGCCTATAGTCAAGAATTTAGGAGCCTCTTCTGCCCTCTTGTGGCCTTGAGGGAAATTACAGGGAATTGCAGAGTGTATAGAAGATCCTTGGGGATCCTTGGGGAATTCTAATTGCCTCTGTCCACCCTTCCTTTGAGACCCTCTTATACCTCATGAACATCCCATCTGCTTCTAACTCATTGCTGGTCATTGCTGTGGTCCTTTTGAGGCATTCTATCTCCCCCAGTTCGTCTGCCTGCCACTCCACCACCCTGCCCCTCCCCACCTCAGCCTAAATACTGTCTTGCTGGGTTCCAGGCGACCTGCGTATCCAGCACACTGTGATGACCTCTGTGCGCCTCAGCTATGGGGAGGACCTGCAGGTGGACTGGGATGGCCGTGGGAGGCTGCTGGTGAAGGTAGGTCTCCTCTGGAGCCATTGCTTCTCGGGAGCCTGATCCTAACAAAGTACCCCTTGTGCTCTGGGCAGAATGGCTTTGTGTGGTGGGAGAAGAATTCCTTTCTCCTCAGGCCCTACACCCCCAGAGTGAGGAACAGACCTCTCTTGTCTGTGAGAAGCTGGTGTTTGTTTTCTGGATGCCCCCTATTGATCCTAGGGGTTCTCTTTTCTGGGGCTCAGGTCTCCCTGAGCTGGGGTATCTGGGCCCTGGTGGGGTTGGAAAGGTGGTAGATTTGCTGACCAATCTCCTGGCTGCAATGAGGCCTGGGAGCAGGGAGTATTTTCCTGGGTGCCCACTGTGACAGCAAGGGAAGAGCTGGGTTGGAACACAGCCAAGCCCCCATGTCTTGGGGTACCCTGTGGGGAAAAAGCAGCCCCCAGCCCCATCTGTGCAAGGCTAGGGGGTCTGCCAGATTCCTCACTGAGTCACTGGGCCTCTGCATCTGTGGGACACATCCTCTTGTTCTTAGAGGTCCTAGAATCACTTGGGTGGTTATCCAGACTTTATGGAGTTTTGGAACATGTTGTTTCTCTTGCAAAGCCCCGGCAGGTGGGCAGCGCTGATATTACCATGCCATTTTTTCAGGGGGACAAATGAGGTGCAGGGAGGATGAGAGCCTGCCCGCAGTCGGCACCACGCCACAGCAGAGCAAGGGTTTGCTCTCTGGCCAGTGTCTTCCCATTAGATCAGTAGTTCTCACTCTTTTGGTCTCAGGATGTTGTTGCACTCTTAAAAATTATTAAGGACCCCAAGATCTTTAATGAGGGTATGTCTATTGGTCAGATTAGAAATTAGAGGCATTTAAAACGTGTGTTTATTAACTTGTTTAAAAATATGATACTAGGCCTACTAAACATTAATATAAATAACTTGTTTTTTGGGGGGTGGATAACTGTTTCCCAAAACAAAGCTAAGCAGTGAGAAGAACACCATTGTCATACATTTCTGTGACTCTCTTTAATGACTGGTTTAATGGAAGACAGCTGGATTCTCGTATCTACTTCTGCAATCAATCTCTTGTGAGATTGTGTGTCATGTAGCCTTTGGAAAATTCCACTGTGTACTTAGAATAAAAAGGGAAAAGGTGATAATGACTTCATAATTTTTATGAAAGTAGTTTCTGCCTTGCAGATCCCTTGAAAGGGCCTCAGGGACCCCCATTGAGAACTGCTGCACTAGGATTCTGGGGAGGCTCCTCTGCATCCTGGCTTCCCTGCTCCCCAGGATCCTTGTTATAATTCTGTGATGGATGTTGGAGGTTCCTGTGAGATCCTGTTTCCACCATTTTTATGTGATCTATTCTTTCTCTTGTCCTAGAACCCTTGAGATAATTTCAAACTTAACTCCCCTTTTCTTTTTTCTTTTATGAAAAAATAAACCTGAAACCACAGACCACAGATCAGGAAGGATGGGAGATCCTCTTGTCAGACCCCCACTTCCAGCTGGAAATAAAGACCCATCATTTCTGGAGTCAGAGGAACTTGCCCAGATCTGGGAGCCATGTGGTTATAGAGCTCGGTTTCCGGATCACTGTGCATTCTCTTTTCCTGCACCTCAGCTTCAAGGGGATGCTCCACATGAGCTGGTCCACCTTCCCAGCCCCCTCCCATGGGGTGCGGTGGGTGCTCTTCACCCATGCAGTTTCTTCCCTCCATCACTAGGTCATGGGCAGCTGCCCACCTCCTCCTCAGCTTCCTCTGTTCTTTGTTTCTCCTCTGAGGAGGAGAGAGCTAGATTCCTTTCCGCGGGAATGGGATCTTTGGGGTGTGTTTTGGTCAGTTTAGCTTACAAGAAGAGGATTTGGTAAAGGTTCAGGACAGGATCAGATGACCCATGAACTGTCCTGTGGGTTTGGTATGATTCAGGAAAGTGGGCATTTGTGAAGGGGAGGAGGTGGGAGTGCAGGACTAGCACCTGGGTTCAGGGACTGCGAGGTGGAGGAGGTAGTTGGAGGCAGGCCTCCTGGGGAGAGGAGCCCACTGGTCCTCTGGTGAGGCAGTGAGGTGCTGGCTGCAGGACCCAGCTCGGCCTCAGCAGAGTGCTGTGGAAAAGGTGCCTGACAGCCTTCACAGCAAGTGTCTTCTCAGAAGTGTCCTGAGCCTGGACACTACAGACCTCTTAGCCAGTCACAGCCTGGGTGCGTCCACTGTTCTGACCCCTGGCCATGCTGACCTCTAGATGAGCCAGAGTTGGAAAGGAGGGTGGAATATTTTCCAAAAGTTGGGGGGGGGCAATAGTGATGTGGCCAGTGGGGGTGAGCAAAGGGGACTTTGGGGAGGATGAGCTATGTGTCTAAGAAAGAGAAGGAAAGATCCTGAGAATAGTGGGAGGGGAATCCAGGTTCATCGCCATCTTGCTGCTTTGCTCAGGTCAGCCTTGACTGTCAGCATTGCCTTTCGGCAGGTGCCTGGAGCAGAACCCGTCTGTACACTGAGTTATTCATTTGTTCAACAATCCGATCATTCAACAAGTATTTATTGCATGTCCACCAGCATGGCTGTGCTGAATGTTTGTGTCCCCCACAAATTCATATGCTGAAAGTCTAACTCCCATAGCTGTGGGAGGGCCCTAAGTTGCCAGGGCAGAGCCCTTGTGAATGGAATCTGTGCTTTGATAGAAGAGTCCCCAGAGACCAGTTTCTACCCTGTAAGGGTGCAGTAGAAGCCATCTCTGAACCAGAAAGAGGGGCCCTGAGCAGAAACTGAACCTGCTGGCACCTTGATCTTGGATTTGCAGGATCCAGAACTATTAGAAATAAGTTTGTTGTTTATGAGCCATTTGGTCTATGATTTGGTTTTAGCAGTCCAAAGGGACTAAGACATCATTCTGGATGCTGAGGGTTCAATGGGGAAACAGAACAAGCACAGACCCTGGCCTCTTTTCATTTAAATTCTCCTGGGGGAAGCAGACAATAAACAGAGCAAACAAGCAAATTAAACCACATATTAGAATAAATCCTGAGGAGATAAATAAAGCAGAGGAGGGACAGCAGGAAGTGCCAGGGTTGGGGGATTTAAATTTTATGTAGGAAGGTCAGGAAAGGCCGTGGTGCCTAATGTGACACTAGATATTTTTAAAGCAAACAAGGAGGGCATCATTCTGTCCCCTTTCTTATTAAGGATATTTACTTGGGCATATTTTATAAGGGTCTTTAATCTTTCACTGGATTGTTCATCTTGTACCTTGTTAAACCAGAGCCAGCAGCCAGAAGGGCCTCTAAGAGTTGACCACAAGGGCCCAGGCCTCACCCACGAGGCTTCAGAACACGGGGAGGTCATGCGGAGAGCTGGAGTCAGGACTCTCGGGTCCAACCCCTGCTCTTTCTTCACATCAGGGTCCTTTCTAGAACCAGCAGGTGCCCCCAAGCTGTCCTGGGCGGGAGGCAGGTTCCATTTCCCTATCTGTTCCTCGATGTACCCTTTGGGTTCAGAGCTTTGTTCAGCTCTGATTGGACAATGAGTGATGTGCTGATGGTCTGGGGTTGAGTCCTGGTCCCTTTCTGGTTACCTCACAGCACACTGCCCCAGTGTCCTGGCTGGACTCCACTTTTCCCAACCACCATCCTGAGAGTCCCCTTTGGCAGGGGCCTCTTCTTTTCAGCAATGCTCAGTGATGCCACTGAGGTGTTGCTGAACATCCAGTGTCAACTGCAGAGGACTTAGACCACACCTGACTCAGCCTGCTTTGCCCACGTGTGACCAAGGGAAGCATTCAGTGGACAGGTGTCTGGGGCTGGGGCCAGGGGCCTAGACCATCTATCAGGCGTGGACACAGGACACCTGGGGCTGGGCTCGACCTACTGGCTCATCCCAGCTCTTCCACTATCCCTGTCACCTTGGGCAAGTCACTTTTCCTCCCTGGGCCTCAGTTTCTCCATCTTTAAGTGATGAGATAATCTTTAGAATCCCTTCTGGCGTGAGGCTTCTCTGACCAATGACTGAAGGTCAGGGTGGGTGGGAAATGCGTACTGTGGCTTGTTGTTTTATTTATTTTTTTCTCCTTATACAACCCAAGGCTTAGTTGCCATTCATATTTATTTTTCACCTGGGGAACTTTTGATTAAAACCATCTCAAAAGTGAAATGAAGCGGTTGCTGCGTTGGGGGCTGCTGCTTCAAAGGGGTCTGGCCTGTCCCCGCAGCTGTCCCCAGTCTATGCCGGGAAGACCTGTGGCTTGTGTGGAAATTACAATGGCAACAAGGGTGACGACTTCCTCACCCCCGCGGGCCTGGTGGAGCCCCTGGTGGCTGACTTCGGGAACTCCTGGAAGCTGCACGGGGACTGCCAGGACCTGCAGAAGCAGCCCAGCGATCCCTGCAGCCTCAACCCGCGCCTGAGTATGTGAGCTGCAGAGCCCCAGCCCTCCAGCGTGCCCGGCACTGCAAGGGGCAGTGCACCCGCTGTGGGGGTGGGGGCGGCAGTGCATGGAGTCAGGGGCTGGGCACACCTTTTTTTTACTATCAGCATTTGATTATCTGCAACTGGCTCATTTATTTTTCAAAGCCTCGTTATTGAACGCCCTCTATGAGCCAAAGTCTATAAAGAATAGTACAGTTCCTGCCCCTGGATGTTCTGGTCTATAGAGCAGCAGCCATATGAACTTAGACTTGAATTACTATAAGATAAATGGATGAGGGTGGCCACGTGCTGATTTGTCTGACCCAAGCCATCACTGACGGCTTTCTTCTGTCAGTGGGGGTGTGTTCTAGAGCTGCAGTTTAATACGTATTTGAACCAAATGTAATTAGGAAAGTAAATTGGCTGCAGAAGAAAAGTTGCAATAATTCCCAGAGCCAAGAGTTCTTTTTGCAGAATCTGCTGCTGACAGAGAAGTGGGCATGGGGGATTCAGGGTAGGAGCTGTTGCTCTTCTCTTGGGGATGGGGTGACAGAGTCCCTGTAGTTGAGACTCTGAGGAGTGGGACAGGGCTCCGTCCATCCTGGGCTTGGTCCTCTTTCTTCCCCACAGCCAGGTTTGCAGAGGAGGCCTGCTCTGTCCTGACGTCCTCCAAGTTCGAGGCCTGCCACCATGCAGTCAGCGCTCTGCCCTACCTGCAGAACTGCCGCTACGATGTCTGCTCCTGCTCCGACGGCAGGGATTGTCTGTGCAACGCTGTGGCCAACTACGCTGCGGCCTGTGCGCGGAGAGGCGTGCTCATCCAGTGGCGCGAGCCCAACTTCTGTGGTGGGTCCCCACCGTCCCCCTTGCTGCACCCCTCCAGGCACACACCAAACCTCTATTGACACCTGTGACCTTGGTCCAAACGGCCTTTTCAAAGTACTTTCTCTGCATCATTTTGCTTAGGAATGAGCCCAGTGGCATTTTGACAAGCCCGAGCTGTGCAGACAGTTCTTTTGCAGTTCTGTTCACTTCCTCCTCCTGGCAGGATGTAGTGGTGGAGGGCTAGTTCTCAGTGGGCTTATTCCAGCAGGGCAAGTTGGAGCTCCTACCTGGAGGTGCAGCAACTCTCAAGCCCTGCCAGGCAGAGGTCACCTGTGGCTGCTGCCATCTAGTGTTCATTGCTCTTTAGATCAGGTAGTGGAGTGAATGGGTCCCAGGTGCCAGTGGGTTCCAGCAACTCTGGAGTCTGACGAAGGCAGTGGGAATGCTCATATAAATCCTTTGCTTATGATTTTGGGAAGCCATTGATGGACTCCTGGCAAAAGTCTTTGGCACTGTGTAAAGGTACACAAAGCTGAATAGCATCATTGTCCTGGTTGACTTTACATCTCCCTCTGCACTGGTAGATTCCTGGTGGTCTCTTCTCCCATGCTAGTGTGTGGCTGGAGTGGGATCATTTTTTTGTTGTTATTGCTCTGGGGACATTTACTGGGTGCCCAGTGTGGTCAGGCCATAGTGATGATGTGGATGTTGAACCTTCTTTTTTGAGTTCTTCTCAGGAGGTGCCTATCACATTGAATGAAAGGTGGAACAGATAAAGGGCAGGAACAACCAAGGAAGGCTTTCAGGAGGAGGAGTACTTGACCATGACTTCTCTCTTGGCAGAGAAGAGTTGGTAGAATAGTAGTACTAAGGTGTGAAAGTGAGGCAGACTTCTCATAAGTGTAGAGTGGATATTCTAATTTTTAGGGAGAAGAAGATGTTTTTGGAGTCTAAAATGTAGGAATCCTGACAGAAGTAGGGAAACAGGAGCTATGAGCAGCGGTAAAGGGATCAATATCATGGATTTAAAGAGAAGTTTAGGTGGGAGTTCTCTAGTTCAGTATTTGAGCCAACTCATGTTTCAAGTCTAAGCAATCTCCTAAAAAAGAGTAGAGTCAAAAGTAGGGATGAAAGAAACAAATCTACACATGCCTGCAGCTGAGCCCTCCCTCTCCCTCCAGCCCTGGGACGTCACGGGGAACCTCAGGCTGGCAGCTGCAAGAGCCCAGCTGAAGCCTTCCTGGCTGCTTGCCTATGATTTACCAGCTACGTGACCTTGATGCTTTGCTAAATCCTCTGAACTCCATTTTTCTGATTAGAAATTTAGAAATTGGGGAAAGTAATGAGTCAGCGAGTATGCCTTGGGTCCATCAATATTAGAAATTATGCACCACCAGTATGCTATGGCATCCCATGTCTTTCCGTGTTGTAGGATGTTCGCCCAGAAGGCCAAGGGGAATTAGAAGCATTTTTAAAATCTCTCATGAGTGGCTGCTCTTCATTTCCACTGAATAGAATAGAGGAAATGGGCTGGCATAGCAGCAGCAGGGACTGAAGTTTGGGTAAAGAACTTCCTGACTCTTGAGGTTTTATAATGCTGCAGAAAGTGCTGTGGTGAGGAGGAAGCTTCTCTGGAGATGTTCAAGGACAAGAGGGATCTGTCTCTATGAGTGTCTGTCACAAATGACCTTGGGCTGTTCCTCTGAGTCCAAGGGTGGTTGCCTGAACTCCTGGTTCTTGCTTCCATCCTTTCTCGACTTAGGGTTCTGCCCGCACATTCCATCTTCCCTCCCCTCCCTCAGCACATTCATCCACTGGCTCGAACTCCCACTCTGTCAGAGAAAAGTCAAGGTCTCAGTGACTAGAGGGCCCCCTCCCTTCCCAGCTACCTTCAGTCACCAAGTCAAAGGTGGTCACAGGAGGAAGGCTGCAGGGTCTTTCCAGAGGTTCATGGCCAGGGGTGACTTCTACAGCTTCTGGGAGATGCTCCACCTGTGGTCTTCTGCTGAAGGAATGAGAGGCAAGGATTCTAACAGTTCCAGGAAGATTGTGTCCTCAGAGTGGGGCTTTCATTGCTTGTTCAGCAGTCAGTGAGCACTGGGAAGGCATTTTGGAAGGGCAAAGGGCACCCCACATCTCCCAAGTCTTTCTTACCCTCCAAGCAAAGAATTTCATCAACAGAGTGTTTGTTAGACTGTCAGTAGGTACTGACCACAATGCAGGAGTGCCAGGCCCTTTGGCCTGGATCTTTCTCTGGAATATTCCTCCCATCCCAAGCCTGCTGACCTGGGCCTGTTTCCCTGGCAATATCATCAGTAATAATAAAACAGAACACCTACTGCACACCAACCATGCCTCTAAAGGTTTCACAAAGATACAGGCAGATGTCATTATAGTCCAGTGAGGACAATGCTCAAGATCATGTAGCTAACTAGTGGTGGAACCTGGGATTGAACCCAGGTATTGGGGTGCAGAGCCCATTCTCTTAGGTGCTCCAGCACTCTGCTCTACTTCCTCCCGGAGTTTGCCTCCGTGTCATTTCTCTATTTTGCTGGGAGAGGTCAAGGAGAGTGGGGGCTGTGGTAGGTAGGGATGCCCACTTTTCTGGGCATAAGAGAGTCTGTGCTCATTACAATTCACATGTCTTCAAAAGGACTATTTCCTTTTTAGAGTAGAATGGTTAAAAGCATGAGCTTTAGGGCTGCAGGAGCTCAGATCTTGCTTCTGCTTCTTCCTGGGAGGCATGGCCTGAACAGTCCCTCAGCTCAAATCTTAGTTTCTCACCTCTGGAAAGAGGGTGACAAGAGCTAACCCACCAAGTGAGGCCTGAAACCTCTGTGAAGAGCAGGGGACACAGTAGGTGCTCAATAAATGGTAGCCGTTGATGTCGTCATCATCATGGTGGTGCTCGTGGCTGTTACTCCCAGTTCTTTTAAATATTCAAATCCACCAGGATTTCTACCATGCCTGGGGCCAGTTCTTTTAAATATTCAAATCCACCAGGATTTCTGCCATGCCTGAGTCTTAGAGGACTCAGATGTGACTAAAGCAAGTTTCTCCCCATCTCTGGTTAAGATGGGGAGAAACATGTGCGTTCATAACCATTATACCCATTTGTGTGCCTGAAGATATGCTTCTGTTCATTGTGGGAAGGAAGGTGGAGATCACACAGATATAATTGGGAGTCACGACTGCAAGGGGTGGTACCCATGTCCTTGTCATCTTTCCTTCATCTTCCTTCTCTTCCAGCACTGCACTGCCCCCAGGGCCAGGTGTACCAGCAGTGTGGGACACCCTGCAACCTGACCTGCCGCTCCCTCTCTTACCCGGAGGAGGAATGTGACGAGGTCTGTCTCGAGGGCTGCTTCTGCCCCCCAGGGCTCTACCAGGATGAAAGGGGGGACTGTGTTCCCAAGGCTCAGTGCCCCTGTTATTATGATGGTGAGATCTTCCAGCCTGCGGACATCTTCTCAGACCGTCATACCTTGTGGTAAGTGCAGGCAGCTGGGCTAGGGAACTGTGCAGTGGCACCACCAGACGAAAATGGTCCTCCAAGCCTTCCATTTCATGGCTGGGTAAACTGAAACCCTGGGAGGAAGTGACTTGTCTGGACTCACCCAGCAAGTCAGAGGCAGAGCTGGGATTTTACCCAGGTCTTCTGATTTTCTTATTATGCAGAAAGCTAAAAGCTCAAGGTATCAGTAGGCGTTCTTGAACCGTACAGCCAACTATCACATGCCTCATTTCCATGTTTTAGGTCTCTGTCTCCCTCTTCTGAAACAGGAGATGGGAGATTTCCCTGTCTCTCTCCCCTCCAGCCTCCTTTCAGTGTTGTCAGGCTGAATAAAGCATTTGATGCAGAAGAAAATATGCCATAGCAGCATTGTCTCATGGTGCATTGCTGTCTTAGTCCATTTTGAGTTGCAATAACAAAATACTTGAGACTGGATATTTTTTAAGGAAAAGAGGTTCAAGGTTGGGCAGCTGCCTCTGATGAAGACCCTATGCTACATTATAACATGGCAGATTTATCACATGGCAGGAGAGTATGTGCAAGTGGTGAAAAGAGTGTGCAGAAGAGAGCAAATGTGGAGTGGTTTAATTTTTAACCACCATTCTCTTGATAACTAATCCAGTCCCTCTTGACAGGCAAACATTTACCTGTCACCTGCTTTGTCCCAGGTTCTGGCTAAGAATTGGTGATCTAAACATGAGCCAGACACAGTGTCATCTCCCAAGAAGCTGACAGTCTAGTAGAGGAGACCAGTTAAAATGTCCCAATTATGGAAAATTTAAGAAAGACATAAAAGTAGAGAGAATAGTACAAGAAGCTTTACCGTATACATTCTTAGTTTCAATGATTATCTTATCTATTGTCTTCTCCCCTTTCTGGCTGAAGCAGTTTAAATAAAACCTCAGATATTATTCATTTTATTTATGAATAATTTAATATGTATTTCTAACTGATAAACACTTATAAAAATAAAGATAACCATAGTACCATTACTAGTCCAAACATTAACAATAGTCCCTTAACTTCTAATATTCAGTCCATATTCACTTTTTCCTGATTGGCTCAAAATTTTTATAACTGGTTCATTCCAAACTAGATTCTGAGTCTGCACATTGCGTTTGTTATGAAGCCTTTTCTCATCACTCCAGTGAAATGAATTTGTAACCCTTCCTAACTTCATGTACCCAAAACATATTGTTTATACTTCTATAAACAATTTGAAACAGTCATTACTATTGGACTTGTATTTCAGGAAATGTGTTGGGTGTCACCTCTGGACCATGACTGCTCCAAGAGTAGAGGTCATATCTTGAGCTCTGGCCCCCCAGAACCTCACACAGTTCTGGTTTGGGTTGCAGAAACTTTAATATTTGGTAGACCTGTCCTCTAAGAGACATAAAAATCCGTACTCATTCAGAAAGGGGAATATTACTTACATTTGGGAGGAACTGGGAAAGACTCTATGAAGGAGGTAGATTTTGACCCGAGGGAGGATTGCCATGCAGAGGTGAGGTGGGATGATGGATGGAGGGTGGGTTCTGAGGAAGCAGAGGAGTAAGGACGAAAACACACAAGGAGTGCTCAACAATCTCCAAGGTAAATTCTCTAATGGGAACATGGGTTATATGAAGGAGAGTGTGTTAGCCAGCTTTCCATTACTGTAACAAATACCAGAGATAAGCCAACTGAAAAGAGGAAAGGTTTCTTTTGCTCACAATTTTTAAAGGTTTCAGTCCATGACAGATTGGCCCCGTTGCTCTGGGCATCACAGTGCGTCATGGTGGGAGCATGTCATGGTGGAGGCCCATTCACCTCGTGGTGGCTGAGGATGAAAGAGAAAGGAATAGATCAGGGATCCCACAATCTCCTTCGAGGGCTTATCAACAATGACCTGAAACCTCCCACAAGGCCATATCTCCCAAAGTTCCCACCCCTTCCCAGTAGTGCCAAGCTGGGGACTGAACCTTTAACATAGGGACCTTTGGGGGACATTCCAGATCCAAACCAGAGCAGGCAGGTAAGACTAGAGTCAGGTTGGGTCAGGATCAGGGGTCTTTGAAAGAAGTGGGGGGGCTTGCTTTACAGTAGGCAGCATGGTCCTTGAAGGTTTTGAACAGGGAACAGGATGAAGTGGAGCATCAGGGAGGGGGTTCTGGAGGTCACATGGAGTGAAGGCAGGGAGACCAGTTGTACCCCAGTGTCAACACAGAGTGATACAAAGGTAGTAAGACCCTGGACCAGACACTAGCAGTGGGAATGGGGAGTGGAGGACAGAAGCTAGAGTCATTGGAGGTGTGAATGGACCAGTGGGGTATTTAAGAACAGCAGAGGTTGAAGATGGCCCAGGGCTCTGAGCTGGAATGCCGGGAGGATGGTGATGGCAGAACTGCAGGAGGCTCTCAGGAGTAGAGGGAAGATGATGAGTTTGGTTTTGGCCTTAATGACTTTGAGTTACTAAGAGGACATCTTGGTGAGTAAATGGAACCAACAGCTTAAATTGTAGGGTTGGAATTTGAGACATTGGGCTGGAGAGTAGCAAGGCTCACCAAGAGGAGTGGGCCCAAGAGCAGAAAAGAGGACTGAGTTCAGAACTTGTTCAGAGGGTAAGAGGAGGACCAGGGGTCCCATGAGAGATGGCAGAGGTACAAGGCCAGCTGGAAGGGCAGAACCAAGACAGGGGCGTAGTATGAGGATTAAGGGCAGAAGGGAATATGGAACAGCCATACTCCAGGAAGAGCCATGTTCCAAGGATGCTCAGGTCCCTTATCTCGAAAGGCATGCATGGGATTTGCATATAACCTGTGCACATCCTGCCATGTTCTTGAAGTCATCACTAGATCACATATAATGCCGAACACAATATAACTGCTAGGTAAATAGTTGTTACACTCTATAGTTTAGGGAATAATGACAAAAAAAAAAAAAAAGTCTGTACGTGTTCAGGGCAGGCATAGCTTTTTTCCTGAATACTTAAAATTTTTTTTTTAGTTGTCAATGGACCTTTATTTTATTTATTTATTTATATGTGGTGCTGAGTATTGAACCCAGTGCTTCATACTTGCTAGATAAACACTCTACCTCCAAGCCACAACCCCAGCCCCCCTGAATACTTTTGATCTGCAGTTGTTGAGTCTGCAGATGCAGCACCCGTGGACACAGGGACCACTCTCATGTCATCCTCTGCTGGTTT
The DNA here is from genome assembly GCA_020662805.1 of Glaucomys volans. NCBI lineage: Eukaryota > Metazoa > Chordata > Mammalia > Rodentia > Sciuridae > Glaucomys > Glaucomys volans. The sequence goes on along the minus strand of JAJEJO010003775.1, from coordinate 322,024 downwards.
GAGTTTTTGGCTTTAGCTCAGTGGTTGTTTTACTATAGTTATCCAGCTATGTTTTCCAAGGTGATTTCCTCTGAAATCTTAAAAAATGCCATAGGAAAGGCCGAGCTTGATTTTTTTAGTAAAGAATTTGAGGCTTCGAAAGGTCATCACTTCCCCAAATCATCCAGCAAGCGACTAGAACCCAAGGACTCTTGAATTCTTCATTTTGCACTGAGAACAGACTGTTGAATTTGGTGACCAGAAGGTCAGGGTGGGCCCCTGCTGCAGGACTGTGGTGAGGAAAGAAGTCAATCTATAGAAGCTGGCGTGACTTGGGGGCTGCAGCTGTCATCAGTTGTTTTTCCATAGCAGGGAAGGTGGGAGGTGGCATGCAGCAGCCCCCAGTGACCATGCCTGGGAAATAGCGCTGGTTTCTGGCTCTTTTCAGGGTTCGACATCAGTGACATCTCTGTGACTATGTGCTTTTCCTGTACCAGGGCTCAATGCTAGTGATGGTTTTCTTTTTGCACTTCATGTAGAAAATCGGATTTCATGGAGAATGTGTGCCTAAAGGAACTCAGGGCTTATTTGTGGCTATTTATTTTTATTCTTCAAGCACAAAACTGAAGGATGACAGCAGGAGGAGATGCTGGAGATGGATTTGCACACACATTTGTCTGGGGGTTTTTCACACTCCTCCATCGGTCACTCTGCTGGTCAGCCCAGCAGGGCTTACTCTGTGGCAGGCCAGGCTCTGGCCAGGAGTTGACTGAAATTCTAGTGTATTATAGTGCAGTGGAGTGGCTACAGTTTACAATAATTTATTGTATATTTCAAAATGGCTCGGAGAGAGACATTTGCCTCAACACCAAGAACTAATAAGTTTAAGGTGGTAAATCTGTCCATTATCTTGATTGGATCATTGCATATTGTGTATGTGTGACAAATATCACATTATATCCCATTAATGTGCAATTATCTGTCAATTACAAATAAAAACAGCCAGGCGCAGTGGCGCACACCTGTAATCCCAGAGGCTCAGGAGGCCAAGGCAGGAGGAACTTTGCAAGTTCAAAGCCAACCTCAGTGACTTTGAGAGGCCCTAAGGACTTAGTGAGACCCTGGCTCAAAAAAAAAAAAAAAAAAAAAAAAAAGGGCCAGGGATGTGGCTCAGTGGCTCAATCCCTGGTACTGAGAACAATAAACAAATAAACAACAACCCCTCACAAAAACAAAACAAAACAAAACAAAAAACCATATTGAGTACTTTAGGTAAAGCTTTATGCTGGATACTAGTGATGGATCTTACGGACTAGTGAGAGATAGCAGTTAATCAGAGAAAACTCAGACACTTAAAAGTTACAAGCGTGGTAAGATCTGGGAAGAGAAATACCTGGTCTGGGAGAACTTGAGATGGGGTGGGGACAAAGGTGGTATATGTGTGTGTGTTGGGCAGAAGTGACATTAATTCAGAGGAAACTGCAAAATCCCTGTGTTTAAAGGGTTCAAGATTCACAGAAGGCCAGCTGGCCGGAGAGGGAGAGAAAGGCAGGGGTCACATTTATCCGAAGGCCTGTGGAGGGGAAGCTGCTGAAGGATTCATGCAGTGAGGTGACATAATCAGATTAAGGTTTTGAAAAGATTCTTGGCTGTGAAGGGGTGTGTTTTGGAGAGAGGCAAGAATAGGCACAGGGATGTTGGTTAGGGGACTTCTGCATCGTCCAGGCAGGAGGTGATGGCACCTCATCTCGTGGCTGTGGACATAGAGAAGTGGATATGAATCCCAGCCATATGGAGGAGGCAAAGTCCCAGGGCGTGGTGATGGGCGAGGGAGAGGGCAGTGTCAGGACAAACCTTGGCTCTCTGGCTCTGAGATTGGATCAGATGGGTGGTGGTAACGGTTAACAAATCAGGCTGGCTGTGAGACACCAAAGAAAGCCATCCTGTACATATGGGTCTGGGGGTTTGAAGGAGAGGTCCAAGAGGCTGCTGGAAAGTTGTGAGTCATCTCTGGAACTGGAGCTGAGAGCAGGGATGGCAGTATGGTGTGAGAAGCAGAGAGGGTGTAGGATGGAGCCTGGGGAATGCTGACCAGGCCGAGGCGGAGGTAAGCTACAGTCCAGCTTGAGAAGGAGCAACCAGGGGAGATTAAAACAAATTCTCTAAAACAATGGAGTAATTAACAATAAATAATGTTGAAGGAGATAAAGTATGAAAAGGAACTGAAAATCGTTTCAAGGGATACAGTGACTTGGAAATCATGGGTGACCTTAGTAAGGCAGGCTTTGCAGAGTGAGGGGTCTGGGAGCTCCGCTGCAAGGGGCAGGGAGTGAGGGAGAGACGAGGAAATGGAGGCAGCGGGTGCTGACCCCTCTTGCGAAGTTGTGCCTTCCCCTCTGCAGCTACTGCGAAGACGGCTTCATGCACTGCACCACCAGTGGAGCCCCGGGAAGCCTGTTGCCAGACACCGTACTCAGCAGCCCCCTGTCCCACCGCAGTGAGTACTGAACCCCCAGAACACTGTTCACTTCCCCTCTGCCCTGACTCTTGAAGCCCAGAGTCTGGGAGAGTGCTGGGTTGCACTGTTTGATTGTGTGTGTATGTGTTCAGGCGCATAGCTGATTTTGCCCAAATTTGTCACAATTTCTGGGTTTGTGTGAGTGACTTTCAGGCCGAAGCATGTCTTTGCATGTGTAAATTGAAATTATTGAGTCAAGAACTATTTTATTTTGTGGAAGGGGAAAGGCCAAATATCTGCAAGATGGGTTTGTGAGGCCTCCATTTTGCCTGCGGTGACTTAGCCCAGTGGGCAGGGGGTGGGTCTGTTGCTTTGATTTTGATGGCGGTCACCCTTCTTTGATGGGCTCTTGCTTCCTATGGGCATGCTGAGCAGGTCACTTCTTTGAGAACTTCTCAGATGGATTTGAAAGAGTGGGGTTTGGGACAGTTGCTCTCAGCTTGAAGGTCCTGATGGTTGCTGTATTGTTTAAGGACAAGATACGGAATGGAGAACGTGCTGACCTTGTACTGGTGGGACTACATTCATGTGTCTGGGTCACAGGAGCTCTCCCTGCTTCCAGAAGGCTTGTCCTTTCGTAGAAAGGAGTCTTCTAGTGGGAGGGACATAACCAGGTCATTTCAACCTCCAGCTTGACCACTTCTGTTTCTGCCTCTCCCTTTCCATGACACTCTTTCCGTCAGGTAACCCAGCTGTGCCAGGCCATTTGCTTTCCAGCCTGCCCTTGGTGAGGAGTCTGACTCCCTGTGTGATTGACTGGGGGAGCCTCTCTTAGCCCAGAGTTGGGGCAAGATCCCAAGCATGGGGGTGGCTCAAAAGTTGAAATCACAATGTGTGACTCGAGGCCACCGAGGCCTTCCCCT
>JAJEJO010003775.1:283250-318564 GCA_020662805.1 Glaucomys volans | reverse complement strand
CTTTCTTTTTTTTTTTTGTGGTGCTGGGGATTGAACCCAGGGCCTTGTGCATGCAAGGCACACACTTTACCAACTGAGCTATATCCCCAGCTCACATCTTTTTCAAAGTCAGGAAACTCCAAGAATTTTGTACAGATTGGGAAAAAAACCATTTAACCTTTTGGAGTTTCAGTTTCCCAACAAATTTTCATGTAAAAATAAGTCCAGGAATTCTGCCTTTCTTGCATGCAGGGGATGGTAAGTGCTCTAAATGCTATTAAGTATGCCAGGGTTTTTTAATTTTTTTTTTGAAAGAAAGGTGTATCAAGCACCTGCTCTCATTATTGTCCAATCAGCCATGACTATCTATGATTTGCCAGGAAATATGATCTGTCAATGAACAAAGTAGATAAAAGATCTTTCTTTGCCTTCATGAAGCACACATCTTAGGGGGCTGCATGGAGTGGAGTGGTGTGCACAATCAACAAAGAGAAATATGTAGTTTATCAGATGAGTGGAACACATGCGGGGTATCAGACGGAGAAAAAAAAAGCAGGGTGAGGAGACAGGGGTGCCAGGGGTTGGGGTGCTGCTAATGTTAATAGGGTGGCCCAGCAGAAGCTGGCATTTGAGCAATTGGTTTTGTGGTTGAATGGCCTCTTCCTTCATGAGTTGTAACCATCTTAGGAATGGTTCTGTTGGGTCCCAGTAAGGCTGCAATTTAGCACCCTATTTCCTGGGTCTGGCAATTGCTGCAATACATTCAGATTTAATGCAACCTGCTACAGTGGGATCAGAGGTGATAAGAAGTAGGGGCCATTAGATGAATGCTGGGGTCAGAAGAGTCATCACCAGTGTTGGCCGAAGCTCTGAAACTCCAATGAGTAGATGAGGTGTCACCCTGTCCCACGTGGGGAACCTGGCTAAGGTTTCCACCCCACTGAGCAGCATCTGGTTCCAGGGACTAGGCAGCTCTGGGTCTCTCAAATGAGTGACAGCACCTAGGGCATCAAAAGACAGTGCAGAAAGTGGACCCATTCACTCCTTCACTGATCACCTCTGATTTCTCTACCTTCAAGGCAAAAGGAGCCTATCTTGTCGGCCACCCATGGTCAAGTTGGTGTGTCCTGCTGACAACCCTCGAGTCGAAGGGCTGGAGTGTGCCAAGACGTGCCAGAACTATGACCTGGAGTGCATGAGCATGGGCTGCGTCTCTGGCTGCCTCTGCCCCCCAGGCATGGTGAGCTGTCCCAGACCCGTGGGTGGGCACCTTCCCTTCCATTTTCCTGCAGGCAGGAATGAGTGATGGGACTATGGAGTCAGAGAGAGGAAGAACAAGAGCCAAACAAGGATGGTCATGGGAGAAATGGTGATGGGTGTGGGGGTGGTAGGCAGAGTCCTTGATGGCCCAGTCAGCTGCCAAATCAGGGAGGGAGTTGGGAGGAAAATGTCTGGGTTGATCCTGATGGGATCTGACAAAAATATAAGATCTTGGCTCACAGGGGCACCCTAGGAAGCAAAGAAAGCATTTCCAGAAAATACAAGTAAAAACAGGCATTTCTACTAGAATTCTTCCAAGGGCTGCATTCCACGGTATGAAGATGGAAGGACACACATATTTGCATGTGATTAGCATATATGCGTATGACTTTCTATTTTAAAAGAAGACATTGAGGTCCCTGCTATGCCACTAGCAAATTATGGGTCTTCCCCACATTGAGGCTTGTTTTCCTTGTCTGTCAAGTAAGTTGTGATGTCTTGGCCAGCTCTGTACGTTCATGATTCTGGGGCTGTGGCTGCAAATGTGTATGGAGGCCACGCATGATCCAAGCCCGTGCTGGTCTGCAATACCTGGCTCCTATGTGCATCTATCTCTGGGAACTGCTTCTGGGGGCAATGGCTGTAGCCTGTCCAAGTCTACTTATCTGCCTCCCAAGTCTAATCTTAGGTCAGTTTTGTATTAAATATATTATACATATATTGTTTTTGTTACCCTGAAGAATGCTACTTCTGGATTTTTCTTTTTCAAATGCATTCCATCTTCTTTCCTTCCACTGAATCCAATTTCCCACACCCAGAGTGGTGAGGAGTTGGGACTGGGGATCCAGAAGCCAGAATGCAGGAGAGGGGGTGAGGAGCAGAGAATTCATGACGCCCAAGACTCAGCTTGAGGGTCAGTGTCCTGCACCATGGGGACTGCCAATGTTCTCTAGAGGGAACTTGAACTTATTACCAGTGTCTCTTAGGAGGGTTGGCATCTGAAGCGTGTGCAGGGCAGATGCTCTTTTCTACTTCTTCAACCATTTCTTCTCCCAGAGAGGCCAGCTCCTATTCCTTCTCTCCTGGGTGTCCCTCTGTCTTAGCCTCAGAGGGTTCTGGAACAGTCTTTTCTAACAGGGGATCTGGAGTTGGCTAGTGAAAAGTGTAGTTCAGTGCCTTAGGAGAAGGTGGCTATTCATGGATGGTCTATAAGGTGAGGAAAACTCAGACCCAGGTAGGGGTAAGAAACAGGAGAGGGCAGAGGCAGCTTCCATGTTGCTCTTTATCCCCAGGGTCCTTATTTTGAGGGTCTCAGAACTTTGAGGGGGACACAGATCATTGTCCCTTCATCATACCTGTAGGAGTTCTCCTGACATTGAAAAAGGCTCTATCAAGAAAAAGTGCTTCTCCACTGTCTATGTCAGGGTCATGGGCTCTTTTATTTTAAAGACATTAAAAAATTTTTTTTTGAGAAGGTTCTCACTATATTGTCCAGGCTGGTCTCCAACCCCTGGACTCAAGCAGTCCTCCTGCCTCAGCCTCCTGAGTAGCTCAGGCTACAGACCTGTGTCTCTGCACCAGTCTGGTTCAGGGACTCTTTTAAATGAAAATTTTCTTAGTCATGGAGAAGACAATCCCGATAGTCCTAAATATTAATAAACACAATCATTGCATGATGACCCCAAATTCCCACATGGAGAGTGAGACCTCGGCTATAGCACATCAGGTACCCCTTTGGCATCCTGAAGCCTGAGGACAGATCTGTCACCTAACAAGGGGGCTCTCTCACCTCCACCTCAGGGAATTACAAACCTGAAAGCTCGTATCACAAGAGATTGGGTCATGTTTAAAACTTACTCATTACCCGGCAGTGTGGAAAAGTCTGTGTGATTTATGAAGTGAGCCGAGCGTGCTGGCTGCAGCACGGGACATGTGTTCCTGGCCACAACACAAGGAAGAGGGAGCTGGAAACACCATGCTGGTGCTCACTTGATGGTGCAGACCTTATACCCAGGGGACCTTCTCTGTCCCCTGTGGGAGGTGGCAGGGTTGTGGCATGTTACCAAACCATTTCATTCTGAAGGCTTGAAAGGAGGAGGGCGGTTGCTTTTTTCATGGGGGCAGATCTCTGAGAGCGGGAGGAGCACTGAGCAGGAATAGGACTCCAGGGCTGAGCTCCGCTGGGCATCCTTCCTGTCTGGCTTCGTGTTTCTTACACAGATGTTAATTTTCTACCTAGAGTCACTTACCTCCTCTCTAACACAGGCACAGAATTCCTGTTCTGCATTCATCATGCCTTAGCTGTGGCCCAGAGGGGATGTATGTGAAAGCACATTTAAAACCAGAAAGTGCTACAGAATCCTAGGAATAGCATTATTATTGTTTTCATAAATAACTAAGGTTCACTCCCAAAGGCTGTGTGGCTCAACGTCTCCTCCTGTCCACAGGAGGGATCCATGTGGGACCTGTTTTCTTCAGTTTCCTCATCTGTTGTGGACCAGTGGTTTTGTATATGCAACAAAAATGAATTATCAGAAAAGTGAAACCAAAAGAAATGACATACCAAATATGAGCCCCTTCCAATTTTTTTCAGATACAAAAGACTTGATATTCTTCTGTCAGATTTCCACAAGAATTTCTAAATACTCATGTACTGTACTTGCATCAGCATAGGTGGGCCCAGGGATTGCTCTTTGAGTAGCCTTGCCCTTGGCCGAAGACTGCCTTTCCTCCTCCCAGGAATGTCTCAGTGTCCATTGTCAATACCTGTTTCTCTTCTGGAGGAGGGAGAGAGCCATTCTCTTTCTGATTTGACCCAGGCTTGACACCTGCTTGGAGTAGAGGTTTTTCTGGCCCACTTCTGGAGCTGTAGGCTCTCTCTGATCCTGCCACTGCTGCAGAGTCTCCTTGCACGGGGACATGAAGGCAGGATGCTTTTGATAGTGGCCAATGCCATGAGAAATGGTTGGTGGGGAAGCTGTGTGGAAAAGGCGTTGTGTTGGAATCCCTTGACTTCCAGGTTCAAATTGTGGTTCCTGACATTTACTTAACTGAGTGGCATGTCATTTAAAATCTTTGTGTATTAATTCCCTCATGTGTAAAACTGGACTAGGAAAACTTTTTGGAAGACTGGAGATGACAGTAGCAGGCATATGGCGTTTTGGAGGTGGTGACTTAATGACCACTATCCGTAAGTTCATGGAGGAAAATCAGGAACTCAGCCATCACATACTGGAAGAAACTTTTCAGACATCTGGGTTCATATTATGAGACTCACTGGGTCAATAAAATCAGGAGGTTGCCCTTGAAGACGTCCCAGATTGTCATCTATTTAGTTTCAAAGTTTTTAAGTGAACATTTTGCCTGAATCGTTCACTCCTTGAAGTTAGAATATTACCTTTCTCTACCACGAGGTGGCAGAAAAGCACAGCTCACAGCCCTGTTCCTTCATCCGGGCTGTAGCTGCTTGCTGGGTCCAGTGCAGGGTGGCAGAGTTAGGAGGAGCCTTGAAGACCTGTCACCTCCATCCTTTCTACCACACAGGGATGGGGTTGTGGGGGGACTGGGGAAAGAAAGGAAACAGAAACAATTCAAGTCTGTGTAATTATATGCTGGAAATTTTGAACTGGCAACCAGACCAACCATCCTTTAGCCCTATTGGTGTCCCTTTGGGAGGTCAGGCTACTGGGTGCTCCAATGCTTAGGTCTCTGGGGAAAGTGAAGGACTGTTGTCTGGGAGATGCTAACTTGCCTTTTGAAATCTAGTGGTTACATTTTCCAAACTGGCACCCAGTTCTGCTGGTATTTAGGGAAATTCCTGGCAGTTGTGAAATGTGTTCCTGTCTGTGGTCCCTGGACACTCAGTATGAAGACCAAAAAGGTTTTTAAAAATACACAGAACTAGTGAACAGATAAAGATTATATTTGTTGCTAAAAGAAATCTGAAGAAAATCTAAATAAATACACAAACTGTCATATTTCTACAAGGAAAATGTTAATTTTCCAGAGTTGATTTATAGGGTTCATTGTTAATTTGATAAAAATCTCAACAGAAAAAAAAACCACACAAGCTTGGTCTCAAGGGCTCATCCAGAGGGGCCTCACATGTGGACACTGGGAATCCGAGGAAACCCAAGAAAGCGCTTCTATCTCACAAATATTTCCTACACTTAAACCACAGTTTGCAACCAAATCAAGCTTCCAAACATAACAGGCATGCATTTATTTTGGTTAACAAGAATCAACTTAAAAAAAAAAAGCTTACACCTTCATAAATCCTATAGGAAGAGTCATTCACACTTTAGTGTGAGTTAATTATATTACTTTCCTTCTAGCAAAAATATAGTAAAAAGTTGTTAGAACTCAGCCACATTGAGCTGGAAGTATCAATAGGGTAGGAGAACCACTAGGGATGGTTGGAAGGCAAAAGCAGTTTTTGAAGAATGAGTCTGCATGGTGTTCATGTTTGGTGGGGAATAATGGGGACCTTTCCAGAGAAGAGTAATAAAATCATTTTTTTTAGTTTGTAATTTCCCTAGGAACTGACCAAGGCCAAGTACTCTGTTCTCAGCTTGAGTCACTCTTGTCCTAGATGTTGTGAATTGGTGAACAATGGGATGAGTATTTTTGCCATGTTTCTCTTGAAATCTTCCATGGATAACTACAAATATTATCTTAGTATCCTTCTGGTGTTCCAAAGGGACAAACCCTAGCCAGAGATGTCTGTGTTTCTTGCACAGCGGAGGTTTTAGTGACTTACCACAGAATTCAGTTAAGGACTGCTCTGCTGGCCTGCTTGCTTACCTGGCCAGTTCTTACCTGACTCTGAGCACCCCTGCAGTTTGCCTCCATCTCTGTGACTTTCAATCTCCATGAATTTCTTTAGCACTTTGGGGTTCTGAGGGTGTTTCTGGTTGGGCTGTTTTATTTGATTATCTCTTCAAAGTCAGGAAGTCTCATGTAGTGACCTGGAACCCCCTTCCTCTCCTTAGAGGTTATGTTTTGTCCCTGCCCCCACTCTAACTTATGGATCTAACCCCACAGCACTCTCACCTTGATGGAAATCCTCATTTAGCATGATTTATCAACTAATAATCTCCTTTTCCCACCATAAGTCAGGGCAGAGAGAAACTTTGTGGTTTGCCAGGGAGGACTGAAAAAGAAGAGGAAGCCTCAGAGCAGTGGGGGCAGCATGAGCTCATGGCCAGGCTGGGAGTTGAGTTTTATGTCTGTTGAAGCCACACCTGGTTAAAGGGAGAGATTCTCTAGGCCTTGGATGCATGGAACTTTGTGACAGGAAGTTGAATTTCCTGGAGGGAGATAAAGGCATCCAGCACATACATTGAGATGCCTGGGAGCCCTCATCCCAACCTGCTTGCAGGGGACAGGGCAGCAAATATCCTGCTGAGGTGAGGCAGGTCAGCAGGGCTCTCCTCTTGGACTCCATCCCTACCCATCTTGCATAGGTGTTGACCCAGGTGATGTTTTGGATTGAGGCTTATTATCTGGTTCTGTTCTCTAGGAGCCTTAGGATGCCTCAGTCATTCTTATGATGGCCACTAGGTGGCAGGCCTCAGACTTGTGGCACTCCTCAGACAGAGCCTTTGAAGGTTCAGGAAGAGAGAGATTTTTCAGTCCCTCCCAGTTCCTACCAAGCTGCCATATTCCCTACTGGGCTTCTGAACTCACTGAGTTACCAAGGATATGGCTGACCTGCATCTTCCTCGCTCTCTGCACTAGTCCTGCCCCATTGCTTAGTTTTTGAGGGACTCAGAAACACCTCCTCTGGTGGATGGAAGTGGTGTTTAGTGGAGGATATTATTCTTTCCATCCAACTCCCCCTACCCCATACAATTTTTAGCTGTGGTCCTTGATACAAAAGCTGTTTGTTCAGCCACCCTGTTCCTAGGGCTTTGTGTAGTTCCAAGCCCTTGGAACTCAGGTTTGCCCAGGGAGTGACTGGTTTGCACGGAGCCTGAACCATCTTGTAAGGGAGCTTCTCACCCCCTCCGGTAACTCTAGAACCAAGGTGCATGGGCACTTCATCTGGGGGTGACCTAGGCATCTAAGGTCTGGCCATGCCAGAGCAGACATCCAGAGCTGCTTCTGGAGTTGAGATAGGAGCAGATCTCCATGCTGGGGTCAGGGTGGGTTTGGCTAGCTCTTTCTGAGCCCACTGCAGCTAGGGGCCAGGTGAACAGCTAAGAACCCCAGGTCTGCTGGGATTGGGGCTTCTTAGTTCTTCCCTGGCCCCGGTCCCAGTGGACCTGAGGAGTATAACATGATCGCATCAGTAACTTGTCAAGGGTGGAGGGCAGGGAGGCAGGGCACACCACCCTGCAGAGTGTATCAGAGTATCAGGGCTTAGGGATGAAGAGGCGTGTGTGACTTGGCAAGGCCCAGAGGCTGGTTTTGGTAAATCTCAGTTTATGTCAAGTATTCAGTTCTCACTCCCAAGGTATTGAGGGCAGATTAATTTTATTAAATGTAGTGTCCATTTTCTTTAATTATAATACACATTCACTGAAGAACATTTAGGGGAAAAAAATCAAAAATCAAAAAAGAAAAGAAATTCCTGCACTCTCCTATCCCAGCCCACCACTGGAGGCAACTTCTCTATTTTCTTTTAGTCCTTTCTGGAAATACACACACACACACACACACACACACACATATATATATATAATATTAGGACCATATGTGTGTACAGTTTTCTTCTCTGTTTTGAAAACCAACAGTGTAGCTATTTCTCGCATCACTGGAAATTCTTCCAAGGGGTCGTTCTAATAATGCAAAGGACACCAGCACCTGGGATTCCTTAATGGACGTAATCATTTTCCTACTGTTGAACACATGATGGTTTCAGTTTTTTTTTGCATTGATAAATCTTTGCAGTGATTAATCTTTGCCCATAACTCTGTTTCCTTTGTGGAATAGCTGAGTCTGTGGGCATGCACACTTCCCAGGTTATCCTTCCCCAGCAGAGCACCGCAGGGTGGAGAGTGGTCAATATCCTCAGTCGATAGGAGCGGCAGTGTAGACAGTGCCCACACTTGCCAACCCCCAGCTGGGTGTGGCCTTCCTGCCATGACCTGTGGCTGAGGCTGCCCCTGGCTCAGTCCCTTTCCCTATGCTGGGCTCCTAGCAGGTTCAAGCTCCTGGTGACACATCAGATCGGTCCCTGTGGCCTTTGAGACTTTTGGAGTCTTTTTCTTTAGGTCCGGCATGAAAACAGATGTGTGGCCCTGGAAAGGTGTCCCTGCTTCCACCAGGGCAAAGAGTACGCCCCGGGAGAAACGGTGAAGATTGACTGCAACACTTGGTGAGGCTCAGGGTGTTTCCCTGGGGACCCAGCCACCTCTGCCTCTGTGGAGCCCTGGGCATGTTATTCCTTTTCTCTGTGCCTATTTCTCCATCTGTGAAATGGGAGAACACTCACCATCACTTGTGCTCATCCTGGATAGGCACTGTCCTGCAGATTGGCTTTTCTGTTCAGGGAGATGGGCCCTGGGGAAGATAAGGACCTTGCCCTAAGTAGGTCATTACATATGTGGCCAAGCTGCCCATGAGTGTGGGGTTAGGAGGGTCCTTTTCTTACAGGTCTTAAACTGCCCACAAGGGTACCATGAGTGTGCCTGTAATGGCTCAGATTGTGGAGGGGTTTGGCGAGGCTGGCTGGCTTCCCTCTGCTCCTTGGCCATCCTTCCTGTAACCCCTCACCCTTCTCACTCACCCTGCCTGTATTCTGCCTTAGAAAGGGGCCCTGTGGACAGGCGGGCAGGGCTGTCTGAGGTCAGAGCTTACCATCTCTGACGCACGAGTGGGCTTCCCAAGGTCAGCTCTGGTTACGGGTGGTGGGGGGATGGGCCATGTGGCCATTGGCAAATCACTATAGATTTAAACATATAGCTACATGCACTCAAAACCTCTCCTGGCAGGAGTTCATGGTTCATTACTATTTTCCAGACTCAGAACTTTCTGGCTGTTCTTATTCTTCCCATTAGCTTCAGAGGGATTTCAACCTCAGCGTGTCTGCTTCATAGAGACCCTGAGGCCAATATGGGGCCGACTTGTGGCTTCCAGGATGAGGCTGAGCAAATCCATGGGTGGCCTAGAAAGGATCCGGGCGTCCTCTCCAGCTGCCTGGATCACTGTGGACAACACCTGCCCTTCTTTGCCTCGGGTTCTCCCAAGGAACTGGAAAGCAGCATCCTTTCCCTCTGTCCTGCTGGGCCCTGTGCTGGGCCTGTGAATTTCATGCTCCACTAGCTGCAAACCCTTAGCTTCTTGAGTCTTCCTGGAGGGTTGGGTGGCACTTGGAGCACTCTATATCCTTCCATTGCCTCTTCATTCCCTAAGACCCAGATGCACTCAAAGTGCCCAACCAGTCATTCTTACATTACTGTTCCCAGTGTCTGTCGGGACCGCAAGTGGAATTGCACAGACCACGTGTGTGACGCTACTTGCTCCGCCATCGGCATGGCTCATTACCTCACCTTCGATGGGCTCAAATACATGTTCCCTGGAGAATGCCAGTACGTTCTGGCGCAGGTGAGAATGAGAGTGAGGAGGGGAGGTGATGTCTGTGTCTAAATGGAGGGGTGGGAGGTTCAGAAGGACTCTTCCAGATCAGATTTTACTCTTCTGTCTATAGAGAAAACTCTGGGGTCTGGTTTTACTGGAGTAATTTTCCAGTCCTTGAAATAGGTGCCTGAAGAGGTAAGAGGTTTAAAACTCAAAGTAGCTGTTTTCCTTCTGTTCACCTGGAGACTTCTAAGAATAGCCCAGAAGCTCACCTGTTGAGTAGGTTGCTGTGTGTATAAGGCCACACTGAGTCCAAATTAGCATCAGTGTGAATTAGAGAAAGTCATCAGTCTCCACCAGGATGTACAGTTTGGGAAGTGAAGCCCAACTGAACCTCAAAACCTCTCCACTCTGGCCTTGCTAGTCCCCTTGTGTGGTGAGCAGCAGCTCTGGACAGGGGGATGGTTGACATGACATGCCTGTCCTCTGATCCTATTGCGTTCTCCACTGTTTTCATTTCTGACCTGGTACAATTTCAAATTGGGAGGAGGAAGGGGAGGAGGAAGAGGAAGAGTTGGAGAACAGGGTCACAAAAAGTCATTCTGCAAAATGAGAAAGAGCTCAGGAAATCTTTGCTGGTGATTGAGGGCACTAGACCCTTTCCTTCCCCCTCCCCATGTCGTGGATTCCTGTAAATTTCTCTTGCTGGTTGACACCAAACGGGTAAGCAAGGGGGGTGAGTGCTTTTCTCCAGATGGAGGAGACACTGTGCCCTCTGATGCTTTAAACAAATGTGGTCTCTCTGTCTCCATTCTCTAGGCGAGGAGGGGCTGGGGGCTTGGTGTGGTCTGAAGGGAGGACCACAAACCTGGAGGAGCCTCAGCCCCAGAGATGGAGCTGCAGGACCCCCAGGGTCAGACACATCAGGACAAAGACCATATGTGCAGAGCATGCTGGGAGGGGATTGGCCTAGCTGGGACTCCAACCAGTCAGCCAGCCAGTCACCCTTCATCTTGCACACCCCTGCTGACCCAGGGAGGAGTGCGCTGGGGAGACAGGGGATGTGCACCTTGAAATACTTTAGGAACACCTATGGACCTGGAGTGAGTGCCCCTCAGAGCTTTCCTAAAAGTTAGAAATGAAAGCCTGTCTTTTGATTACTCCCAACCTCAGCAGCAGAAGTCAGGGTGACATCAATTTTGCTATTTAGCTACCAAGCAGTTTCAGACCTGAGCATCCAGAAAAAAACAAAACAAAGCAAAAAACCAAAACAAAAACATAAAACCAAAAGAACATTAAATTCTGTGCATCAAGAAGCAGCTGGTCAGTGTCTCCTGCTCCCCCGTTCTTCCCCTACCCAGGCAATTTTCCTAAGTGGCCCTGTTTTTAGGAATTCCCCTCCAAATTGTGCCCTTTGTATGTCACTTATTTTCCTTTCCCACAGCCAGTCCTGTTGTCCTTTTCTGGTGCTTAGTCCTGGCACCCTCCCCTTGCTACCTTCCTTGGGGGGCTGCCATCAGACTTAACCCATGGCCACAAATAAATCACTTACATCCTTGTTCCCTCTTTTAACCTTCACCATTCATTAACCCAACACCCAGTTAGCTGAACAATCCTAGGAAGTGGACTGATTCATAATCTTACAGAGGTGAGGATCCTATGTTGTGTGTGTGTATGAGTATGTGCGTGTGTGTGTATGTATATGTGTGCATGTGTGTATGTGTTTGAGTATATGTGCATGTGTATTTGCATATTTATGTGTGTGTATGGATATGTGTGTTTATGTACGTACATGCATATGTGTGCATACATGTTTGTGTGAATGTCTAAGAGTGTACATACGTATATGTCGGACAGGTATGCAATTTGCTCAATGTGACAGGTCAAGACTCACACCTGGTTTCTCCAAACTGAGTGTTTTATCTTTATTCTATCACACCACAGTAGTAGCCACCATGGGGGAACTATTTGCCAAGAGTGTGTCTCTTTTTTCTTAACTTTCTAAGCAATTGGCCATCAATGACCTCTTAGCGTTCTCTTTTCCCCTAAACCCAGCTAGAGATGTAGCTTGGGAGCTGTGAGTGGTGTTGAGCCATCTTTGATGACACCTCTGGGCCAGCAATCTACAGGGTTCAGTCAGAAATGCGAGGTTCCATATGCCATGGGGTCAGACTCTCCTGATTATCTGCGTGGGGCTGAGGAATAATGGGATCTAGGCATAAGCTTTTAACCTGGAGTTTCTGTCAAAGCATGCCACATGTCACTTTTCCTTCCCCTCTCCCCCTCCTTCTCTGCCTGGTGATCATTACACCTGCACCCCACTGACATAGGTACCAGGTTAATCTGTGTGGATGAGGGTGACAACCTGAGTTCCCCACCCCCCAACACATGCATGTGTACAGGCACAAATACACACCTGTGGACACTGGTAACATCCTGTAACAGGTGTCTAAAACCCCATGAGGACAAGATGCCCATCTTCTGTCTGGGAGAAATAGCAGGGGTAATATTTCCTCTCTGTCTTCCCTCTTTTCCCAGGATCACTGTGGCAGTAACCCTGGGACCTTTAGGATCCTTGTGGGGAATGAGGGGTGCAGTTACCCCTCAGTGAAATGCAAGAAGCGGGTCACCATCCTGGTGGAAGGGGGAGAGATTGAACTATTTGACGGAGAGGTAAGAGCCAGCCTCGTCTCCTGCACCCTCGTGCGCCTCTTTGTTCCTGTCAGCTTTCTTGAAGCATTTATCCAGCATCCATTCAGACTGTGTGAACCGAGTAACGTGGCCATTACTGAGACCGAGGTCCAGATACGTCATCTGGCCTGGAAATATTCTATGAGCAGCACAAGTGGCAGACCATTACCAATAATATGGTTCCATTTTGGCTGAATCTGCATTTGTGTGTGGAGAAGGATGTGGAATCATATCTGCGTAAGTGTGGGAAGAGGCAGCGCTTATTGCTGGAGAGGGCCTGGAGCATGGAGGGAAAGAGAACCTTCCCTTCTATGCACAGTCATCTCTCTTCCATGGGGGCACATTTCAAGATCCCCAGTGGACACCTGAAACTGAAGATAGTACCAAACCTAGTAAATACTAGGATTTCCTCTCTATATACATGTGTATAATAAAGTTTAATTTACAAATTAGGCAGAGTGACACATTAACAATAATAATGATAATAAATAGAACCACTATAACAATATATTATAATAAAAATTATTTAAAACTTATTATTTTGGGAATTGTCCATTTAAAATTTTAGGAACTCAGTTGACCACAGTTAACTGCAACTTCAGATAACAAAACTGGATAAACAGGGGCTACTGTGTGTATGTGTGTGTATGTATATACATATATGTGTATATGTATATGTGTACATATATGTAACACACACATTGGCAGTTGTATATGTACATATACACATATATGTATATATATAAAATATTATTAGAGATTTGTACTTTCTTTTACATTTTTCAGTTCACGTCAGATACGTTTTGTATGTGTATGTCTGAGATTCTGGGGATCAAACTCAGGGTCTCACACATGCTAAGCAAGTGCTCTTCCATTGAGCCACACCCTCAGCCTTTTAGATAAATATTTTTGAAGAGCTCACAAATAAGGTAAATAGACTCAGCCCCTGTAGACTAAGAGCTTAAGAAGTGGTTCTCAGAAGATTATACAGGAATGTCCCTGGAAATCTTGCTTAAAATGCTGATTCCAGGGCTCCATCCTGAGATTCTGACTCAGTAGTTCTGGGAAGGGTCCAGAAACATGCATTTAGATTGGCAGGTCACCACTAGACCACGATTTTGGTTCACATAAGGTAGCAGGGCAACCCAAGGTCTGGGCTCCAATCTGTTCGGATATCTCCATTTTCTTCCCTGCCCTCAGCCTGCACCCCTACTTTCTTATAAAAACCCACCACTGACATCAGGGGATGGAAAGTAAGTTCTTCACCATTATGGAGGAAAACTCCTTAGCAAAAGTGATCGTGGATGTGCTGTGTCCACTCCATTTCAAAGGCGAGCTCTGTTTAGGACAGACGACAATGGTAACATTGAAGAGGAAGTGAACAGACCTGTGAGGGATAAATTCACACATATGGGTAGCTCTGCACATGGTATGTCATTCAGGAGAGACGTCTGCAAAGGGATGACAGGTTCTGAGCATCAGCCTCAATTTCATGTCAGAGAATCAGCCCAGCTCTATGGCTTTGAGGGTTTGGCACTGGTGATGATTTGGCTAGATCAGCGGTTCAGGCCAGAGTCTTTCTGGAGACTTAAACCTGCCTCTAGCACTGAGCTCCACAGTCTCTGCCTCTTGATGACAGTCCGTCTGGGTTGTGGGGTATGGTGGGATACAGCAGGGGTGGGAGTCTAGTATTTATTATTATAAAGGGCAGATTTTTGAATCATTGACTAGAAGTGCTTAGATGGTTGCATGATAGGTTAAAGCTATACCTGGGGACCCTTGTAGTTAATGACCAAGAGTAAAAAAGAAATCCACTTTTTGTAAAACGATGATGATCTTCTGCTAGTTGGTTTTGTTCTGTTTTAATCTCATGATTTTTCTGCCACCTCAGTCATCGTCCCTCAGTCACAGATTCTTGGAGTGGGGTGGGTGAGATGGGCATAGGTTTGGTGCTGCTCAGCAGGGTGAGCTCTGACTGAGTGGGACAGATGACATGTGTGGTTCTGAAGGGGCAGTGCCTGCACTCATCAGCAGTGGGGACAGAGAGGTAGGTGTGAAGAAGAGAGAAAATGTGGACTTTCTTGCCTTCATTTATTTCTTGTTTTCCTGTTTTGCCTTCCTTCAGGTGATTGTGAAGAGACCCATGAAAGATGAAAATTACTTTGAGGTGGTGGAGTCTGGCCGGTACGTCATTCTGCTGGGAAAGACCCTCTCTGTGGTCTGGGACCACCACCTGTCCATCTCTGTGATCCTGAAGCAGACATACCAGGTCAGTAGCTTGCCTTTCATGCTTTTTCTTGTCTCTGACATGTTGTTTGGACCTTCATCAGGTCCCTGAGTAGCAAATGGTTCTTCCCACCACCTTGGGAGAAGGTGGTCCTCCACTCCAGCCTCCTCCCCAAATAAAGCTATGGAGTTAAAGTTGCAGGTAGCTTTGCCTCTTTCTGAGGCTTACTGCACTTGGCAAAAATTGAGGTTTTTCCCTGACACGCACTATCTTGACTGGCTTTGCTAGGCAAGTTTATTTGCACAAAGGAGTAAAGTAAAAGATCAGGCAATATTAGATTTTCTTTAGATTCCTTAACCTAAAAAGGAAAATGGGTCATGCAAAATATCATTATAGCACTGAAAAATATTCTGGGGTATTGCCTTACCATGGAGCCATGGGCCAGAACTTTGTGAGTTTTGTAAAGTTTGCAAACTTTCTGATAACTTGCTTTTGGGAAAGATGACTGTATTTGTCTAGGGTCTAAGAGTTTGTTGGGACTTTACAGATTTCTCTAAGTGGTGTGTACATGAAAAGTGGCTCTGTTTACTATGGTGGCTGATTTGGTTTTAGCAGGAATGATCTTCATAGCATCTCTGACAATGCCATATATATTAATGGCTTGTATACACCAGTGAGGACTGCATGGTCTTTACTTCCCTGTGTCAGCCCATTCCATTGCTGGAAAGCAAATAGTTCAGTTAAACTCAGCAAATACTAAGTGTCTAGAATGTGTCAAACACTGTCCCAGGCTCTGTGGATATAGCAGGGAAAAATCAGATGTGTGTGTGTGTGTGTGTGTGTGTGTGTGTGTGTGTGTGTGTCTGAGTGTATTTAACCCTGGTATTGGTTTTCTTTTGTTGCTATAACAAATTACCACAAACTTAGTGACTTCAAACAACAAAGAAACACAAATTTATTATGTTATGATTCTGAAGGTCAAAAATCTAGAATGAGCCAGCAAGACTGTGTTTCTCCTGGAAGCTCTAAGGAAGAATCCATTTCTATATCTTTTCTAAATTCTGGAGGTTGCCTTCATTTCTTGACTTGTGGCTCCATCTTCTGTATTTAAAGACAGCAGTGTAATATCTTTCAAGTTCTTTGTCTCTCTGTCTCTTTCTGTCACATCATCTTTCATACTATGACTCCTCCTGTATCCCTCTTAGATTCTGTGGTTATACTGGGCTCACTTAGATAATTTAGGATAATCTCCCCATCCCAAGATCTTAATCTAATCATCTCATCTAGGTCCCTTTTCCATGTATATCTGTCTGTTTTCTGTTGTTATAACAAAATACCAAAGGCTTGATACTTTATATGGTAAAGAGGATTATTTAGCTCATAGTTTGGGAGTTGAAAGTCCAAGGTTGGGTGGTCCCACCTGTTCAGCCATTGGGATGACCCCCTGGCTGCATCACAACATGGTGGTAAAGCAGAGGGGAAATGGCCACATGCAGAAGGAATCTTACAGCAAGAAAGGAAGCCAGAGGGAGTCAGGTCAGGCTTTTTTTTTTTTTTTTTCTTAAACAACTTTTTCTTATGGAAATTAGCTGTTGGTGTCTCATGAGAACTACATTAATTTTGTCCAAGGGTGTTGCCACCAGTGACCTACTTACCTCCCGCTAGGCCCCACCTCCTACCACATCACCACACTGGGACCAGACTTCCAGTACATGAACATTTAGGGGTACACCCAAACCACATTCAAGCTACAGCACCATATAAGGTGACATATTCATGGTTCTGGGGTTTAGGACATCTGTATCTTTGGTGGAGGCCACTATCTGGCCCTCCATAATCCTGGTGGAGACTAAATTCTTGGGAGCATTTCTTTAATTAAGTTGGTTTAGATGAGACCTGTCTGAAGAGGTGACTTGTGAGTAGAGTCTTCAGGGGAGTGAGCACTGTAACTCTCTGGGGAGAGGACGTAGGCAGATGGAAGAGCATGTGGAAAGACCTGAGGGGCAGCTATCTGGAGTGTTTGATCAAGGAGGTGAGTGTGGCTATAGAGGAGTGTGGGGGTTTCGGCCACGTCCAGTGTGAATGAGGGAAGGATGATGGTGGTACCAGCAATAAATCAATTAATTACCAATCAACTTATCTAATCAATATGCACACAAAAGCCAATACTCTTCAAATGGGAGAGGGCGTGATGGATTGGGCCATACCAGATCTGGTCTCTAACAAGATGGAGAAGCCCCACCTCTCCTTTATTTATAGTCCCACAGGTAAAGGGGCCCAGACCAGGAGGGGCTTCTTCTGTGAGGAAGAGGATAGGGTGGAGTTAGGGAAGCCATTTGTTTAGGGAGCTAGCATATCATCAGATGGAAAGCCACTCCCATACAGGGCCACTTACTCCTAGGCTATCTGGAATAGTCTATCATGACCACCAGTTCCTGGGAGTCAGACCTCTGTATCTCATGGCTCAGCCAAATCTGATTCTGCTAGATATGGATGGCTCCCCACGGAGGAGGGACTTGGGGTGAATGACAGTTAGCAAGGGTAGGGAGAGGGCAGCAGCTACCCAGAAGAGCTCTTACGCCTCGCAAAGCCCCTTGGCTTTTTGTCCAACTGTGAGAATGTTCTTTTTTTTCTTTTGGTACTGGGGATTGAACTCAGGGGCATTCAACCACTGAACCACAACCCCAGTCCTATGTTTTTGTATTTTATTTAGAGACAGGGACTCACTGAGTTACTTAGCACCTTGCCATTGCTGAGGCTGGCTTTGAACTTGCAATTCTCCTGCCTCAGACTCCCAAGCTGCTGGGATTACAGGTGTGTGCCACCACACCCAGCTGTGAGAACATTTTTACACATTCCCCATTGATGTACGCCCAAGGTACCAGGCCAAATCCTACTCATGGAAGCAAAGTAAAATAAGCAATTCTCTTTGTTCCAGGACAGGTTCTAACTATGTTACAGAAGTGTAGCAGCTCTTTTTTTCCAGGCCAAACATTGCCAGTTCATTCTATAGTTTTTACTTGATAGTTTCCACTCATTCAGGACTTGTTGCACATTGCACACTATGATAGATGAATTGGAGGTGAATTGGATGTATTTTCCCTGGTGATATTTGTTATATGGCAAAATACTGGCCAGTCTGCCCTGAACAGGCAGCAGCTCTCCAGGTACAGCAGGACTATAACGTTCCCTTCTCAGTCCTCTGTGCTCTCACTGATGTCATGCCTGATCAGATCCTCTCTCTGCTCATAGGCTTATTGGGGAGGGTGATGGTTCAAACAGGGATTCCAGGCCTCTGCCCTTGACAATGTGATGTGTATAAATTGCCTCTGTTTTCTTAACTTCAAAATGGGATTAGTGAGGAAGTCAAGGAAAAAGCTTTGCTGACCACTCTAGTTCTCTGTCCCTCTTCCCTCTCCTACTCATTCTTTTACTTCTCCTCGAATCACTCCTGGTCCTTTGTTACCTGGACCCTTCTCCTCCCCCTTACTTGGATTATGCCCCTGAGGTCTACAGTGCTCATATTCTCAATCTGTCAATCAAGGAGCAAGTCTGTGGCCTGTGTGGGAATTTTGATGGCATCCAGAACAACGACTTCACCAGCAGTAACCTCCAAGTGGAGGAAGACCCTGTGGCCTTTGGGAACTCCTGGAAAGTGAACTCACAGTGTGCTGACACCAGAAAAGTATGTCTGGGACTCTCTGTGTGAAGCTCCCAAGAGGCCTGCTGCCTGAATTGTCCCCAGCTCCCTGAGTCTCATGGGGGTTGGAAGGTGGGCGGTGGGTGGCAGGATGGGGAGCAGGTCTCTTGCCTCCTTCTGGGTTGAGTTGAGCCAGTTTGATTGCCTGACTGTGGGTCTTTCTGTATGCTCCTCTCTGTTCCCAGGTGCCACTGGATGTGTCCCCGGCCAACTGCCATAACAACATCATGAAGCAGACGATGGTAGATTCTGCCTGCAGAATCCTTACCAGTGACATTTTCCAGGACTGCCACAAGCTGGTAAGGGCTTTGAGGGTGGAGGGAGGCAGAGTCGTTGAAAACCCAGAGCACCTAGAGCATGGATTTCTAATGGACACTAAGTAGCCTGGAGTCCTGAAGGGATCTGCATCAAGACGCCATTGCAGGGATGGGGTGTGGTTCAGTGGTAGAGCTCATGGCATGAGGTCCTGGGTGTGATCCCCAACACCACTTAAAAAAAAGACACTGTTGCAGTCATTTCTTGGCTTCAGGCTGGAAGCAAAGGGAAAGTTGGTGGTTTCTGAGGAAAGTGGTGATTGGGCAACACTTGTCTTCCACACAGGAGGGAATTCTTGGCACATGCCAATGCTTCTCTTTTGACCTAGTCTTAGGGTTTGTTTCTTTGTCATTATCTTGTCTCCAACACCAGAAGCAAGGATTTCAGTTTCCTGCTACTATTCCGTGTCTCCAGGCCTCAGAGTCCTCCAAGGATCCCCCTGAGAACAAACAAATAAACAGCACATTTAGTATCCAGTTCCCTTCTCACAGAGACTCTTTTCTGGCCTTCACTCCAGTGATTCTGAATCCTTAATTTTGACCTCTTTTTGTGTCTTTCTCTCAAATGACAAAGAGGAATTCCCCAAAGTTAAATGCGAGTGCACACACACACGGGTATGTGTGTAATGCCTGTACATACGTATGCGTGAAGCCGCACACACAGGCCTGCGCTGTGTGGCCCCATCAATGTGGTAGTGGCTCTTTGGATACATGTACCTCAGTCTCTTCCTATCCATCCAAAGACTCTCAGTCCAGGGAGATCCAAAGGATACTTAGGATTTCCTGTTTAGGTGGATATACTGGGCATTTGAGTTGGAAGAGGGAGAGGAGTCAGGGAAATCAGGACTGTTGGAATGTCTTGGAAACAATGGTCAGCTTCATGGGAGAATTCATTTATATTACAACCATCCTGAAAAAACCCAGCATATGTAATGGCATGTTCTGGGGACGGAAAAGGTGGGAAGTGGTTAGTGTGATTGAAAACGGGTGGTGGGTGGGCCTCCGCTTCCTCTGTGGGTACATGGGATCTGTTGGGTCCTACTGTCCAGCATACTTGCCCTAGAGCTCTTCAGTGAGGCACCACTGAGTGGGTCTGGATGCCTCTCCTCATTTTCTTTGATGCACTGAGACAAGGAAAGAGTCACACTCCTGTGTGTGTTTTATGTAAAAACAACTAAGCATTCACGGATCATGGGGATGGATGGGTGTACAGTGGCAGGTGGAAGATGGACAGAATATTCTTTTGAAACATTCTCAGGCACATGTTATTCTGCAAAAGGTTTTATTTAACATTTCTTGCTGAAATCAAGATTAGAAACTAGGAATCTTGCCTTTTTGCTGGTTCTCTGTTGGGGACATTGGCCTCCATTTCTCTTTCTACCCTGGAGAACCCTTATCTTACTACTTAGCACCAGAAGATTCTCACCCAGACTAAGAGCCAGAGTCCTAATTCCTGGTGCTAGGCCCAGGCCACTGAGACCCGTTTTGCAGGTGGACCCCGAGCCATTCCTGGACATCTGCATTTATGACACCTGCTCCTGTGAGTCCATTGGGGACTGTGCTTGCTTCTGCGACACCATTGCTGCCTATGCCCACGTGTGTGCCCAGCATGGCAAAGTGGTGACCTGGAGGACAGCCACACTGTGCCGTGAGTCCCGATGACCCTGTGATCTCGGAAACCCTCTCTTCACCCCATGAGAATCCAGACCTGGAGGCCTTGGGGGTTGCAAGAGGATTCTTCATGGGAGAGAGGGAGAGCTGTAGTGTGCAAACAGATGGCAGAGGGCTAAGGAGAGTTAAGCCGGCCA
Organism: Glaucomys volans; assembly: GCA_020662805.1. Lineage (NCBI taxonomy): Eukaryota > Metazoa > Chordata > Mammalia > Rodentia > Sciuridae > Glaucomys > Glaucomys volans. The sequence continues at coordinate 298,062 of JAJEJO010003775.1, read as the reverse complement.
TGTGAGTAGGGCATCGACACCTTGAGAGAGGACGGTGGTGGATTCAGGATGGTGATGCATGGAGACTTTTCTTCTGGAGAAATCAAGGAAGAAGAGGGAGCACTGGTGAAGAGAAGAAAGTCAGTATATGTCTTTACTTAGATGTGATCATATTTGCCACTGTGAATGAACAACTCACCTATTTGCATGGAGTCTTCCCTTCTTGGGCAGACACAACTAAATGTTTTTCTGCAGGAAACCGAGTCCAGTCCCTAGGTCCTAAAAATTTCCAGACATCTCCACTATTAGCAACTCTGGTAGTCCTTGTTCCCAGATTTGATCACTGCCTCCACCGCCTCCCTACCTTCCAGTCATTACCTCATGGGTTTAATCTCCCTGGGTCTGTCTGGGACCTTCACTGCAGTCCTGGGTGCTTTCATGGTCATGGCCTCTTCTTTCTACACAGCCCAGACCTGTGAGGAGAAGAATCTCCGGGAGAATGGATATGAGTGTGAGTGGCGCTATAACAGCTGTGCGCCTGCCTGTCCTGTCACCTGCCAGCACCCTGAGCCTCTGGCCTGCCCTGTGCGATGTGTGGAGGGCTGCCACGCACACTGTCCTCCAGGTGAGGCTCTCCCTGGGTGGGCCAGGCAGGAGGGATGGGATCGGTTGTCAGGATGGGAGCCTCCCTGTTCTGCTTCATTTCAGCCTCTGTCAGTGGTGCCTTACCCCCAACCCCACCGCTCTATAACAGCTTCTGTGTCTGTGGGCCTCTTCATCAAAGCCAGGCAGGTTCTGGCTTTTGCTAAGTTGAGCTCCTGTCAGGGCTGGGAATGTGGCTCAGTGGTAGGGTGCTTGCTTATCATGCTCAAGGACTTGAGTTCCATCCCCAGGACCACTAAGAACAGTCACCTAGTCCTTTCAAATGCTTTTTCTCCCTTTGGTGGTTGAGGCTGAGCATCGGCCCTTGTGCTGGATGGCCTGTGTGTGAGAAAGGGTACACCTGCTCTTGCCGGCCGTGCTCTGCCCTGAGCTGCACTGTGAGTCCTTCCTACAGAGTGCTTTGGCGTGCCAATTTAGGAGTTTATCATGCAGAGTAGCACTTTCCAATAGAACTTAAGGCAAGTGGTGGGAATGCCTTATTGAACACAGTGGTGGCTAGTGTGTTTGAGGAGCTGACTTTTTCATTTTATTGAATTTTGGTTAATTTAAATTTAAATAACCACAGATGGTTAATAGCTAACATATTGGACAGCACAGTTCTAAAGCTATTGAGTACATTCTTCAGGAGAGTGAGAAGGTCCTTGGAGATATGATTTCAGTCTTGGAGGAGGTGAGGCAGGGGGAAGGAAGCCTCCTCCTACTTTGCAGAGGAATGAATGAAGGCATGAAGGTGGAAGGATGCTCCCTGTGGGGTGAGGTAGCCTCCAGAGAGGCAGGCAGAATGGCTTCTGGGACAGGCCTCTTGGTGAAAGGTGAGTCTTCCTTGTGTGAAAGGTGAGTGTTCAGCTCCTAATGAGAGGTGTGATGTACAGGGAAAATCCTGGATGAACTTCTGCAGACCTGCATCGACCCCCAAGACTGCCCCATGTGTGAGGTGGCTGGCCGGCGCTTAGCCCCTGGAAGGAAAGTCACCTTGAACCCCGATGACCCTGCAAACTGCCAGACTTGGTAAAATGGACTCCCTGGTTGTCTGAAGTGGCTAGTCCTTTTTTTTGTGGTGGGGGTGGGGGGAGTACTGGGGTTGAACCCAGGGATGCTTTACCACTGAGCCACATCCCCAGCCTTTTTATGTTTTATTTTGAGATCGTGTCTCACTAAGTTGCTTAGGGCCTTGCTAAGTTGCTGATGAAGTGGCCGGTATGACTGTCTTCTCTGAGGCTTGCTCAGAGGCTGGGCTTTGGATAAAACTTCCTAGTTATGTAAATTGAGACATTGAATTGATTTAGTTTGCTAATTCATTAATTAGTTTATTTAGTTTAATTAATTAATTAGTTTAGTTTATTAAGTTTGTTTCTAGGGTTTGTATCTCTTTTTTTTTTAAGAGCAGTCTAGACTGCTTCACCCCAAAAGATATTTCTGAAGAAGTTTTTACTTCCTAAGAGGTTTTGCCTTTTTCCTTGTGAAAGACAGGATATGGTTTCTTTCTCTGTTTCTTTTTCTTCTCTCTCTCTTTTCTTATCATTTTATACTTGTATATTTTTGTGGGGTACAGTATAATATTTCAACACATGTATACTATGTGTATGGATCAAATCAGAGTAATTAACATTTTCATTTCCTTGTGGCTCTTACTGTCCCTGCAGTAAGAGAGACGGTACAAGGACAAGCATCTATGAAAATCAGAGTTTTTAAAGAGTGTGGGGATACAGGGAAGGGAAGCGAGATGAGCCCCTGACCTCTTGGTAATAACATAGACATCCTGGGGCTGCTGTTGAAGTCACAGGACAGGACTTTCATAATTGGGAGAGAAGACATTCATTGCTGTCACCTGGGCTCTCACCGGAACTGCCTCTGGGAAACTGGCCTTTGGGGAGGTGAGAAGGAGTCCTTGGGGCGAGTGCTGAGCTTTTTGAAGTCCTGCCCATAAGTAGGGAACATTTATTAAAATGCTGATATATTCAACACCACTCCCTGACACCAATCAAACCTAATGGGAACTTAAACTTGAGAAACTCAACTCACTAGGGAGGGGGCTGCGGTCACAGCTGCCAAAGCCAGATCCTACCGCCACCATCTGTGCAAACAAGAGCGAACACTGCCTGGGGTGGGTTTCTAGCAAACACAGGAAACTAGAAAGTATGTCACTCACGCACCGTTAACCAAGGATTGAAGCAATAAATTGTGTGGATCATGAGGAAGTGCGAGCTAACTTCCCAGTCAGACCCTGCCTCCCACTCCGTATGCCGAAACTGAGACTCTAAGTCCAATGCTGGCTTGGAGCTCTGGGCTGGAAGGGAAGAAGAACATAGAAACCTTTCTCTGCCTTCTCTGCGGGCAGCTCATGGGAGGGGAAGCTACCATGGTGCATGCCATACATGTCTACATGCTGAGCCATCAAACTGTGTGAATGGCAGGCCTGACAGCCAAGCCACAGGGGACACTTCCCAGGGCTAAGGGCACTGCTGCCTTCTCAGCTTTACTGGGAGTGCTGGAGGCAGGGTGATGAGGGCACAGAAAGGGGAAGGCCTCACTTATAGGGTCCCAAACAGGGCAACTTGATTTCACCTGTGATCTGGCATACCCTGTCACTTTCCAGGACACTGGCAAAAGGGTCATGTGATCAGAGGGACCTGATATTTGCTGGTATTGTAGGAATTTGTGGCTGCGGCAATGGCTCTGACACAGACTTGTGGGGTGGCTTGGGCTGGGCACAGGGTCTAGCCAGTCAGCACCCGGCAGATAATAAGTGCTCGCCATCTGCCCATGGAAGGAATGGATGGAGTTACTGCTGATTTTCTTAGGTCTGACACCTGGAAGGCCCCCATCTACTCCTCTGCTAGATAAAACTGGGACTTAGAATTTTTATTTATCTTTCCAAAATGTTTTTACTTTAGATTTTCTTTTCTTCCTTAAGATCTAACATAGTAAACATGGTTAAAAATTCATGCAGCTTAAAATCTGTTATAATAAGTGCTGTAAGCAATTTATCTTCCATAGAACATTCACAAGTCCCGGTCAGTGTCAATATTTCAGAGTAATGTTTGTCCTTGGAGATACTTGTGAGAAAGTTTAGATTATAAATAAATGTTAATGTGATTAGAGATGTCGGTTGGAAAGAAGTCAGCACTGAATATCTGTGGATGGCCGAGAGCAACAGAGATTCTCTTTTGGGTATCTTAGAACAGAGGTTAAGGATGACAGCTCACTGGGCGGGGATGTTCCGAGGGAGCAGGCAGGCAGTTCTCTGGGAGTAGGTACAGTGTCCTGCGTTGTTGGGTGAAGAATGATTCCATGAAGTGAGTCATTTCTGTCTCTCCCTGCTCTGCCACAGTCACTGTGATGGTGCCAACCTCACCTGCGAAGCCTGCCAGGAACCTGGAGGCCTGGTGCTGCCCCCGACAGATGCCCCGCTGGGGGTGACCACCCCATATGTGGAGGACACGCCAGAGCCGCCCCTGCATGACTTCTACTGCAGCAAGCTGCTGGATCTGGTCTTCCTGCTGGACGGTTCCTCCAAGCTGTCCGAGGCTGAGTTTGAAGTGCTGAAGGCTTTTGTGGTGGGCATGATGGAGCGACTACACATCTCCCAGAAGCGGATCCGTGTGGCTGTGGTGGAGTACCACGATGGCTCCCATGCCTACATTGAGCTCAAGGCCCGGAAGCGGCCCTCAGAGCTGCGGCGCATCGCCAGCCAGGTGAGGTACGCGGGCAGCCAGGTGGCCTCCACCAGCGAGGTCCTGAAGTACACCCTGTTCCAAATCTTTGGCAATATCGACCGCCCAGAAGCCTCCCGCATTGTGCTGCTCCTGACCGCCAGCCAGGAGCCCCCACGGATGGCCCGGAACTTTGTCCGCTATGTCCAGGGACTGAAGAAGAAGAAGGTCATTGTGATCCCAGTGGGCATTGGGCCACATGCCAACCTCAAGCAGATTCACCTCATTGAGAAGCAAGCCCCTGAAAACAAGGCCTTTGTGCTGAGTGGTGTGGACGAGCTGGAGCAGCGAAGGGACGAGATTATCAGCTACCTCTGTGACCTCGCCCCTGAGGCCCCTGCCCCCACGCAGCGCCCCCACATGGCACAAGTCACTGTGGGCCCAGGGCTCCTGGCGGTTTCAACATCGGGACCCAAGAGGAACTCCATGGTTCTGGATGTGGTGTTTGTCCTGGAGGGCTCAGACAAAGTCGGGGAGGCCAACTTCAACAGGAGCAAGGAGTTCATGGAGGAGGTGATCCAGCGCATGGACGTGGGCCAGGAGAACATCCACGTCTCGGTGTTGCAGTATTCCTACGTGGTGACTGTGGAGCACGCCTTCAGTGAGGCACAGTCCAAGGGGGATGTGCTGCAGCAGGTGCGGGAGATCCGCTACCGGGGTGGCAACAGGACCAACACGGGACTGGCCCTGCAGTACATCTCTGAGAACAGCTTCTCTGCCAGCCAGGGGGACCGGAAGCAGGCACCTAACCTGGTCTACATGGTCACAGGAAATCCTGCCTCTGATGAGATCAAGAGGTTGCCTGGAGACATCCAGCTGGTACCCATTGGAGTGGGCCCAAATGCCAATGCGCAGGAGCTGGAGAGGCTCAGCTGGCCCAGTGCCCCCATCTTCATCCAGGACTTTGAGATGCTCCCCCGAGAGGCTCCTGACTTGGTGCTACGGAGGTGCTGCTCTGGAGAAGGACTGCAGCTGCCCACTCTCCCCCCAGCCCCGGGTATGTCGATGCCTCATGTGTGGGTGGAGGGTTGGGGAGCCTTGGTGCTGTATGCCACTGGTGTCAATATGACCCTTGGGTTCTCATCCCACCTCCCTGCTCTGTGCACTTGGCCAAACCTACACTTTGGAGTGACTGTGTGTCCTCATCTGGGCAGGAGAGAACTACAGTGTGATTCTTTTATTTATTTAGTTTTTGCACAGTGGATGGGTGTGTGAGGGAATCTTATCTTGTTGGCAAATTCAAAGGTAATATAAGCCTATTGGTAAAATTTAAATAATACCGAGGATATGGAGTGAAAAATGCAAGTCTTACTTAACCACCCAGCCACATCCTCACCCAATCCCACTTTCTGCCTTTGCTTCTGTTAATTTTGGTGACTGTCAGCTTCCTTTAGACCACACTGGATGGATGGAATTTTTCCAAGTAGCTGATAGTCTTCCAGTCAAGGCCAGGAAGTCAGGTGACAGGTGATATAAGTACTCAGATTTGGGAAACAGATCACCTTGAATTTTACCTCTGCTACTTGCTAGCTGGATAATTTTAGGCAAGTACTTAACCTCTTTGTAAGCCAGTCTCTTTGATATGTTTAGAACTATCCCAGAATACCTTGCCATGTGGTCCTCAGAGCCCTGCATATCCTGTTGAATGTGGTGTCTGGCTGCTGTGGGCTTGTGGCCAGTCTCCTGGTGGTACCTGTATGCTCACCTTCCTGGTCCCTCTTTGCAGACTGCAGCCAGCCCCTGGATGTGGTCCTTCTCCTGGATGGCTCCTCTGGTTTTCCAGCTTCTTACTTTGATGAAATGAAGAGTTTTGCCAAGGCTTTCATTTCCAAGGCCAACATAGGTGAGTGATACATCTGAGGCAGTAGGTGAGAAGAGGTTCTGGCTCTGCTTGATTCAAAATGACTCCCATTTTCTCTTTCCTGTTAGGGCCTCATCTCACTCAGGTGTCTGTGCTTCAGTATGGAAGCATCACCACCACTGATGTGCCCTGGAATGTGGCCCAGGAGAAGGCCCATTTGCTGAGTCTTGTGGACCTCATGCAGCGGGAAGGAGGCCCCAGTCAAATTGGTAAATGTTGGTGCTCAGGCTGGATGCAGAATCTGTGTTCTGGTCCTGATCTTTGGCAGAAGTGACTGAGTGACCTTGGTCTGTCATTTTATGCCTTGTCTGAATGCTGCTCCAGATCCCACTGCACATTCATTTGAGTGTTTAAATTGTTCAGTCTTCTGATCACCTAAGGATCCTCCATAAGACTGGATGTGCACCCACTTTAGAAACACCCACTCTTGTAGTTGGTACTGACTTGGTCTGTTCTTCTTTCTCAGGGGATGCTTTGACCTTTGCTGTGCGATATATCACTTCAGAAGTCCACGGTGCCAGGCCTGGAGCCTCAAAGGCAGTGGTTATCCTAGTCATGGACATCTCTACTGATTCAGTGAATGCAGCAGCTGATGTGGCCAGATCCAGCCGTGAGTGTCTAGTGTACAATCCTGAGACTCTTTTAAGATGCCAGAGGTGTGGTGCATGTTGCTTTTAGATGTTCTGGCTGATTTTAAATTTGCTTGTTACCCACTTGCATACCAAACATCAGAGAATAGTTGCATTATTTGGAAACAAAGCAATAGTAAGTGTGCATTTATCCTGGACTTGTCTACATGCTGTGATGACAATCTTAAATTCTTCACATTCTCCTCCTCCAATAGAATGACTATACTTCTACACTTTTCCTTTTCAGAATGGTGTCCTAGATCTTTCTCCAAAATTCCACACCCAAGGCCAGGGTGACTCACTGTGGGTCCTGGAGAACTGTTAGGGCCTTCCTATATTTAGAGCCCTTTCCTGGTACCAGGCTAATGGGCTGAATGGACAAGGGCAAACAATGGGGCATTTGGGTGGGGAAGGACATAGATGTGACCTGGCTTTGGTACCTCCTAGAGCCAGAGCTGTGAGTAGCAATAGAAATGAGCCAGGATGGTCGTGTCATGTGCCAAGGGAGGTCTGGATGAGTGGGGGGTGATGTCAAGTTCACTCATGGCCACAGGAGAACTATTCATATTTCAAATGCTGTGAAGGAGTTTTCTTTTCTTTGACATCTTCCTGATGTTCTTCCTGAGAGAGGTATTCATTCCATTCTCTGTACCATACCTGAAATACTCAAAATGTGCCAATTGTATTGTATTAGTTGGTGATATAGCTCTTTCTGGAACAAACTGGGAGTTCTGTGAAGGGCAAAATCTTGCTTATATTTTTGGATCACCTATGCATGATTCACAAAATGCCAATCACTTAATATTTGTTGAATGAATGATATGTTTTTCAAATCTATGATTTTAGGGAAAAGGCTACTGAAAGCTATAGGATGTATATTTGGATGACAAAATGAACTCACAAGAGTTGAAAAGTTGCTAGCAGAAAATCAGTTCCAGTCTTAAGCAAATTGCAAATACCTAGAACTTTCTGGAAAACCAAATTGGAGAATTTTAGGATGGAGATTTTTCCTCATTAGTATCAGTAATCCAGATAAAGACTTTCATCAGGAAAGAAAGCAAATATGGTCCAGAGGAAACAGAGATGACCTAGAGCAAGTCACTGAACTGTTTAAAGACTCAGTTTCTTATCAAAAGTTGGGCATGAAATGCTCTGGGTTTCACACTGTGAAATTTTCTCTTCCAGCTCTCAGTGGTCTCATTCAGTGCCATGGGTCTAAACACATTTATATACCACTGTCTTTGAAATTCCTGTCCTTGGCCCACGCTTCTCCCCTCAACTCAGCCTCCACATTCTAACAAGTGATTCCTGTAAACCAGCCTCCTGACATCACACTCAGATTTCCTCTGGCAGTATTTTTTTCAATCCTTTCAAGTTGTTCAGGTTAAAGACCTCAGTGTCCTTGATTCCCCTTTTTCTCTCAAGCACCCATGCAATCCAGCAGCAAACCACAGCCAGCTCTTCAAAATACGTTGAGGATCACACTATGCCCACCCTCCACACCATCACCCCCCACACCATCACCCCCACCCAGCCCCCAGCGGCCCACACCGGGATCACCCAGGTAGCTTTCCAACTGCAGCCTCACTCAGCTTTCACGCTTGTCCCCTGCAGTTCCTTCTCGGCACAGCAGCTGTGGTGATCCTGCTGCCATGACTCCTCTGCCCTCTAGTCCTGGTTGGCTGTTGTATTCAGAGAACATGTTAAGTCCTCACCATGGCCTAGGAAGCTTAGCAAGAGCAGTGCCACCCAGAGCATGCACTCAGGCCCTCCGACTCCTGCTCTGGGCCTTCACACTCGCTGACCTCTCTGCTTGGGTTATTCCCCACTCAGATGCCCTCTTGCCTCCTTCCGTCCTCATTTCAGGTCTCTCTAAATGCTATCTTTTCACTGAACACTTCTCTAACCACCATATATGAAATGATAACCCCCATCCCTACTCCTGGGCATTCCCATCTTCCTTATCCCATTTTTTTCCCCCCAAGCATATGTGCACATTTGAAATACTATATATTGAGTTTTTGTTTGTTTGTTTTTTGTAGGTATTTGTTGTCTTTCTCTCCTTGACATAAGCTTCATGAGGACAGGGACCATTATCTGCTTGGTTCATTGCTATGTCCCCATTACTTAGGATGGTACTTGACACGGAGTAGGAGCTCAGAATGAATGACTACCTTCCTCTCAATGTGACCAGATTGAGAGGTCCATGCAGACGATGAGCAAAGCATCGGGCCAGTCTGTTTTAAGCCCACCTGACCACAGACCCTTTCTTGTCCCTTTGCTAACTCTAGGAGTGACGGTGGTCCCAATTGGCATTGGGGATCGCTATGACCCAGCCCAGCTGAGGATCTTGGCAGGCCCAGAGGCCAGCTCCAATGTGATAAGGCTCCAGCGAGTTGAAGACCTCCCCACTGTGGTCACCATGGACAATTCCTTCCTCCACAAGCTGTGCTCTGGTGAGCCTTCTCTTTCTTCCCTATCTCAAAAAACAAAAACAAAATTAATCTCACTTTTTAAGAGGTTAAAAAAAAAAAAAAGATCACAAGATCACATACATCGGAATCACAGATGGAACCCAAATCTCCGAATCCCAGTGCAATGCTTTTTCTAAGGCCCCAGACAGCTCTCCACACTTAAATGTTCACCTATTCTAGAGAAAATAATTTTGTCAGATTTTATATTCAAATCTTATAAAAAAGAAAAAAGACGCTCTTTCGTTCCTAATAAAAACCAAAAACCAAAAACCAAAAACAACAAAATTAATGACACATCCCCCCACAAAACCAAAACTACTGTTCTAGAGACCCAAGGGTGCCCCTGAATAAGAGCATAGGATGCGCCCTTGAATGAAGATGGTTATATAGAGCAGGACTGTTTAAGTTTCTGCTCATAGAAGGCATACACTGCAAACCTCCAGTGCCCACCAGTAAGTGTTCTGTACATCCTGCTCCTTCCACTGGAACCATCCATCTAAGTTTTAGCTGAGAAAGCCATGCTTGTTTGTGCAGCGGAATCTGGGTCAAAAAACTTGGAAGACATAAGCAAGGAACCCCAACTTCCTGCAGATCATAGTCCTATACTTACTCTCAACATGGGTATAAAGGACTTTAAAAGTACGACAACATAGACTCTCACATCAAAGGATCATAGATTAAGTTGATTTTGGGTTAGAAACTCAAAAAAAGAAAAACTCACACACACATAATTTTGAGGGGCTGGTTTTGTGTATTTTTCTAATACAATTAACTGTAAGTCAAAACCTTAGAGTTATTGACCTTAGAGTTATTGCCCTTTCCTGGTTATAATCTTCAGATTATAGATTCCTTTCAAGTTTTTAGGATCTTGCTTTACCCTGCCACCAAACTATGTTTGAAAGGGGCTAATAATTCTGTGATAGTGAAAAGTTTGCCGTGGTTGCTGTTGTTGCTATTATCATAATTACGAATCACCACAAAGCATGTCTGATGAATGACAGATGTTTACTTCTTAGCCTGTGTCCCCTGCCCCAACTATGAAACCAACTCAGATTCTTTTCAGAGTTGAGTTGTCTTTAAGATGAGACCAGGTAGCCCAAGCAGACATCACGAACGGTTTAGAATTTCTGGGTGATATGTGGGAACTAAAGCCTTATTTGGATCTGTTTCAGGGTTTGTTAGAATTTGCATGGATGAAGATGGGAATGAGAAGAGGGTAAGTCTCCTTTTGATGGCTTTGGAAGATCAGAAATGTATGCTTGGGGCTTTTCTTCCCACTGGCTAATTCCTTCTTCTTTGATCTGAGTCCAGTTCTGCTTCTGCTCTCCTGTTATTTTTTTTGATGGGGGACCTGTTGGCCTTGGTTCCTGCTTCTGATTTCACATACAGCCTCCTTGCCATTAAGGCCAATGTCCAGTCCTAATCTCTGAGTCCTCAGATGTGGTCAATTGATAGATGGGCTTTGAGTTTCAGTGCCTCAGTTCACTCAGTGACTCTGTTTTGATCTCATGCAGCCTGGGGACGTCTGGACCTTGCCAGATCAGTGCCACACAGTGACTTGCCTGCCAGATGGCCAGACCTTGTTGAAGAATCATCGGGTCAACTGTGACCGGGGACCCAGGCCTTCATGCCCCAATGCCCAGTCCCCTGTTCGGGTGGAAGAGACCTGTGGCTGCCGCTGGACCTGCCCCTGTGAGTTCTTTGCTTCCCCAGCATGAACAGCATCAAAGGAGCCATGCTTTTAACTTGGGTGTGCAGGAAGGTAGAGCAGAAGCTGACAGCCTGGTGTGCCCTTCTGCTCCTCTCCATGGGCGCTGTGCTTCCCTCACCTGCGTTCCCTCCCTCCCATGATCTCTGTGTGCGTTTTCATCCAGTCTCAGGGGTCACTGCTCTCTTCCTCTGTCTTTGAGAGGTGCTTTCTGAGATAATGCAGAACCGAAGAAGAACTGCAGTCCACGTTCAGCTTGCTCTTGGCAAGCCAACCTTAGGAACCTGAGTTCGGGATGTGTCAGTGGGAGTACAGCAGGGAGATGCCTCCAGAAAAGACCCCAATCACCCCATAGCTGTATGGGGTTGGTGCAGCCTGGTGTAAGAGGAGGACATATTCAAGTCCCTGTCATGTAAAGCTGTGGGAGTGTTCATCATGGGGGGTGGTGAGCCCTCTGCCTCATGACTGTTAATGATGCTCCCTATTCAGCGTGTGGAGCAGACATCATTGTGGGAGGCATCAAAACTGAATTTTATATCTCACTCCCCCTTTAGAATGTGTTTAGTGGGATAAATTCCCCTGCTGGCCTAGATGAAAACTCGACAAGACGTCATGTTATTTCTGTTTTTACATAAAGAATTCTGTGGTCACTTTAAGTTGTCAAACAAGGTCTTGGTAACTCGATGCTCACTACTGTATACTAATCGAAATGCTGAACTTATCAGAGTTAAAGCACCTCTGCAGGCTGGGAAAGAGGTGTGGCCATCGTCTCTCACAGCCAGATCATGGAGAGGCAGGTCAGAAGGCTCTGTGCCGCTCTGCTTGCTGCTGTGCACTCCTGGCCTGACGGGTGTTGTCAGCAGCCTCTTCCTCCTGTCTTGAGGATTTCCCAAGGACTCCCTCACTGTGTTCCTTTGGGGTGCAAGACGTCGTCTATATGCCTTTGCTGAATGCTGCTTCTCCCCACCAAGCGTCTGGCCTCCTGTAGGTTCTCTCTCTTTTGAAGTCCTCCTCACCCTTTGGAAGAAGTTCTTCTAGACAGGGTCACTTTTAATATAATCTCAGGCCACCATTCCTTCTGTGGGGCCTTTATCTGGCCTCCAAGATTCATGCCCCTCTGTCCCACCATTGGAACAAAGCAGGCAACTGTTTTGTTTTGTCCCTCAAACAAGTGTCTCTCTTACTGCCTGACCACCTGTGACCAGCGGTCTCAGCCTCTGTCTTCTAAATTCCTCAAGCACGTGTCAGGCATGGTGTCCCCCATCACTGTCAGGCATGGTGTCCCCCATCACTGCAAGGAACATAAACCCATCTCTTGGAGTGGCCTCTGGAAAGTCCTACTCAATAGACTCAGGCCTCTCATTTATCTCTCTTAGGAGACACACAATACAAGAGCTGCTCTGTTCAAATAAATTTCTTCTTAAAGCTCAAACATCAGTGCCCCTCTTGACTCTTTTTGTAAGCTTAAATTGAGTAAAGACCTTTAGGAATGATAAAATTAGATTTTGGGGGATGGGGATGTGGTTCAGTGGTAGAGTATTTGCTTGGCATGTGTGAGATTCTGGTCTGGGTTTGATTCATTTTCCTGCAAAAAAAAAAAAAAAAGAAATTTGATTTTGGATTTTTAAAAAAACATTTCTAGGGGCTCAGAATGTAGCTCAGTGGTAGAGCACTTGCTCCAGGTTTGACCCCCAGCACTGAAATAAGTAGTTTTAAATGGAAAACATTTTTTTGTTTCTCTTCTTTTTTTATTTTTTAAATTTTTTATTTTTGTACACAAATGGGATGCAACTTTTCATTTGTGTGTTGCACACAATGTAGATTCACACAATTCATGTAATCTTACGTATACCTAGGGTAATATTGTCTGTCTCAGTCTACTATCTTTCCTTCCTCCACCCCCTCCCATCCCATTTTCCTCTACACCATCCAAAGTTTCTTCTTTCTTCTCTTGTTCCCTGCCCCACACCCCTCCCCCTGGTTATGTATCATCATCTACCTATCAGAGAAAACATTTGGCCTTTGGTTTTTTGGGTTTGGCTTATTTCACTTAGCATGATATTCTCCAACTCCTCCCATTTATCAGCAAATGCCATAATTTTATTCTTCTTTATGGCTGAGGAATATTCCATCGTGTATATGTACCACAGTCTCTTTATCCATTCATCAATTGAAGGGCTTCTAGGTTCGTTCCACAATCCAACTATTGTGAGTTGAGCAGCTATAAACATTGATGTGTACACTGATTTTAAGTCCTTCGGGTATAAACCGAGGAGTGGGATAGCTGGGTCAAATGGTGAGTCCATTCCAAGTTTTTTGAGGAATCTCCATACTGCTTTTAAATGAAAAACATTTAAAAATATTTTTACTTTGAATAATTTCAGACTTGTAAAAATGCATAAATAGTACCAGGACTTCTTTATACTTTTACCCAGATTGTTATATCTTAGATAATCACAGTGTAATGACCAAAATTAGAAAGTAACATATGTGAAATACTGCTTTCTTATTCAAAATTTGCCAATTGTCCAATAAATGCTCTTTGCTTTTGGGTCAAGGAGTCAATCCAGAATCATATTATCTTCAGTTGTTATGTTGCCTCGATTTCCTTAAAATTGGAAACTTTCTTTGATTTTTATGATTTTCATGACTTTGATTTTTATTTTTGAGGTTTTTATTATGCTTTTGAAAAATACTAGCCAGTAGTTTTCAACCTGGGATGAATTTAGATAGTACATTTTGCCAAGGATACCCCAGAGACTCACTGTGTTCCCTTGAGTGTAAGGTGCGAGGAGGCCCAGGATCCCAATTTGCTCTGTTAGTGGTGATGCTGAGTACCAACACTGATTTAGGGTGGTGTTCCAGGTTTCTCCACTGGAAGTTATGATTTTTTTCTTTGCATCGAATAATCATCATGTATAAAGATAATTTGAAACTATAGAAATGTACCTTCACCTACCAAATTTGACTTGCATTGCTGATTCTCAGTTGAAAAAATTTTATTATTGTGATTGCCAAGTAGTTTCTATTTCCATCATCTCCTCTACATTATATTAGTTAGAATTATAGTGAAAGAAGAACTTTCCTTTCCTTCTCATTAATTAATTAATCAAATTAATTATTTGTATCAATATGGACTGATGTATTCGTATTTTATCCAATGCAGTATAATCAATTACCAGCATCAATTGTGTCCCTCCTTCAATGGCCACAGTTTTGACTATTGGGAGTCCTTCTAATTTGGCTCTTGTGTCCTTGTGACATGTTTTCATCTCTTTCCTACTCAAATAGTCAGCTGGGTTCTCATTACCCACAATATATTTTCTTGATTCTAGTATACACATAGTTTCAGCACTGCTAACCCTTAACCTTTAAGAAAAACAAATCTTCTAACTAGAGTGCAATATTTGTATACAATTCTTTCTGTCTTAGTCTTGGGGTAAAATGTTGTTTTCCAAAGTCATATAGATCAGTTGCCCACCAGGACTTCCTGAATGGAGTTATTTATTACTGTTAGTTTAATCTTTGCGTGTATTGCATTTTGGGCTCCCTTCATCCCTATCCTTTTTAATTTTATTTATTTGATCTGATTTATTGTTTTCTTGTCACTGGTTCTTTTATGTATTTGTTTTATTTAGCTAGTTTTGATGCATTTAGCCTGGTTTTAAATGTCAGAACACTCTAGAAAGGTGCATCTGGAGGTGTCACCCCTCATTTCTCATTCCCTCATTCATTTCCACTCACTCTCTGGGGTGACCAATCTCATTCAATTCTTGTTCATCCTG
>JAJEJO010003775.1:218774-283150 GCA_020662805.1 Glaucomys volans | reverse complement strand
AGGTTTCTAGGTGTGGGATTTTTGGGTCAAAAGATAAGTGCATATGCAGTTTTGTGAGATAATTTCAGATTCTGCTCCCAAAGAGAAGACTTGGTTGTGCAAAACTGAAATTTTCATCAGTAATCTATGAGAGTTCATTTTTCCTTGCAGCCTTGCTAGTAGAGTGTGTTATTATATATTTTAATTTATTGCCAATTTTTTACTTTTCAGGTAGGTGTCTCAGTGTATTTGAAATTTATTTTTCTAATGATGAATGAGGTTAAATGTCTGTGCATATGTTTAAGTACCATTTTCTATCTACTCTTGTGAATTATCTGCTCATGCCCTCCATTTTTCCATTTTTAAAAATCCTGGTAAAAACGAATAGCACGACATTTCCCACCTTACTAAAATTTCCAGTGTACAGCATGGTATTGCTAGCTGTTTGCATGCTGTTGAACAGCAGATCTCTAGAACTTCTTCATCTTTCAAGACTCTAACTCTATACCCACTGAACAGCAACCACCCAATTTCTTTCCCCAGCCTTTGTGACCACCATTCTACTTTTTGCTTCTATGAGTTTTACTGTTTCAAACACTTCCTCTCAGTGGATTCACACAGCTTTTGTCCTTCTTTGACTACTTATTTTTCTTTGCAAAATGCTCTCAAAATTCATCCATGTTGTAGAAAAGGAAAGGATTTCCTTCTTTTAGACTGAGCAATACAACATTGTATGTGTGTGTCATGTTTTCTTTATGCACGAGTCCACAGATGCTCAGTCAGGTTGTTCCTACCTCCTGGCTCTTGTGATAATGCTGCAATGATCGTGGAAGTGAAGATACCTGAGATCCTGAATTCAGTGCTTTTGGATACCTAGTGAGACTACTGGATAATGGGCTCATTCTATTTTGAGGAGTCTCCTGTTTTCCATAGTGGCTGCACTATGTCTAGTTTCTTCACATTCCTTTTTATTTTTTACTTTTTTTTTGTACTGGGGATTGAACCCAGGGGTGCTCTATAACTAAGCTATATCCCCAGACCTTTATATTTTTTATTTTGAGACAGGGTCTTGCTAAGTTGCCCAGGCTGGCCTTGAATTTGTGATCCTCCTGCCTCAACCTCCTGAGTTGCTGGGAACACACACATGCACCACTGTGCCTGGCTTCCCTTTGATTTTCATAATGGCCATCCTAACGTGTGTGAGGTGATACCTCATTGTGGTTTTGATTTGCGTTTCCTTGATGATAAGTGATGTTGGATTTTTTTTATAAGACAGTTGATTTTTTTTATATCTTCAGAGAAATATTTGTTCAAAATATATTTTTTCCACTTTCAAATTTTAAATCAGGCTGTGGTGTGTGTGTGTGTGTGTGTGTGTGTGTGTGTGTGTGTGTGTGTTTTGCTATTGAGTTGTAGGAGTTCATTATATATTGGGGACATTACCTCTTATCAAATAAATGATTTGCAGGTATTTTCTTCCACTCCACTGGTTGTCTTTTCATTCTGCTAATTGTTTCTTTTGCTGTGCAGAAGTCTTAGTTCTGTGTAGTCCCACTTGTCTAATTTTGTCTTGGTGTCAGATTGAAGAAATCATCACCAAGACCAATGTTATGACCTGTGTTTTCTTTTAGGAGTTTTTAATTTCAAGTCTTATGTTTAAGTCTTTAATTTTGAGCGGATTTTGTATATGATATAAGGGTCCAACTTCATTCTTGGCATGTGGATAGGTCATTGCTGTTGTACAGAAGTACAACTATACATTGATTTTGTATCCTGCAAATGTACTGAATTTGTTCATAAGCTCCATCAGGGATTTTCTTCTTCTTTTAAATGCATGTGTGTATGTGTGTGTAATATTGTTAGGGTTTTCTACATATAAGTGAAGAGATAGAATTTTATTCCTTTTCTCTTGATTTGGATAACTTTTCTCTCTTCTTGCCTCATGGCTCTAGCTAGGACTTCCAGTGCTATGTTGAATGGAAATAGTGAGAGTGAACATCTCTGCCTGGTTTTCTGATCTTTGAGTAAAAGAAGAAAAGATTTTAGTTTTTCACCACTGAGCAAAACGTTAGCTGTGGGGTTCTCATAAATGGTCTTTGTATTGTTGAGGTAATCTCCTTCTAATTTTAGTTTTGTGAATGTTTTAATCTTGAAATGGTGTTAAATTTTGATAAGGGTTTTTTCTTTATGTGTTTTTATCCTTTATTCTGTTAGTATGGTGTATCATATTGATTGGTTTTGTATGTGGAACCATCTTGCATCCCAGGGATAGATCTCAGTTGGTCATGGTATATGATCCTTTTCTTGTGCTGTTGAATTCATTTTGCTAGTATTTTATTGAGGATATTTGCATTTATATCTTCAGGAATATTGCCCTGTAGTTTTATTTTTTTCATGGACTGTCTTTTCCTGGCTTTGGTATCAGAAATTTCGGTCTCATAAAATAGGTCTGGAAATATTTCCTCCTTTTTTTTTTTTTTTTTGGGGGGGGGGAAGTTCAAGAATAATTGGCATTATTTCTTCTTTAAAGTTCAGTAGAATTCTCCAGTGGAGTCTTCTGGGCTTTTCTTTGTCAGGAGGTTTTGATTGCTTATTTAATTTCCTTACCAGTTGAAGGTCTGTTCAGATTTTCTGTTTCTTTATCATTCAGTTATGGTAGGTCATATGTTTCATCTTTTCATTTCTTTAGGTAGTCCAATTTGTAGGTATATTATTATTCACAGTTATCTCTTACAATCCTTTTTATTTTTATGCTATATTTTTAGCACTTATTTCATTTCTGATTTTGAGTTTCTCTTTTTTTTCTTAGTCTAGTCTAAGGTTTGTCAGTTTGTCAATCTTTAAAAAACCCCAACTCTTAGTTTCATTGATTCTTTCCTATTGCTTTCCTATTCTCCATTTCATTTATTTATCTTCAATTTTTGATCATCTTCTTCTTTTACCTAACTTTGGCCTCAGTGTGTCCTTTTCAGTTCCTCAAGGTTGCCAAGGTCGGTTGTTTGGTTGAGATCCTTGTTCTTTTTTACTGTAGGCATTTACTGCGATGCAATTTTTCTTGTTACTGCTTTTTCTGAATCCTGCCAGTCTCAATATGCTGTTTTCA
This sequence comes from Glaucomys volans, assembly GCA_020662805.1. NCBI lineage: Eukaryota > Metazoa > Chordata > Mammalia > Rodentia > Sciuridae > Glaucomys > Glaucomys volans. Next base: position 280,068 of record JAJEJO010003775.1, on the reverse strand, counting down.
TTTTCAATCACCTCAAAACATTTTTTATTCTAGTGTGTTGCTTAATTCCCATATATTTGTGAATTTTCTAAAATCCTCCTATTACTGATTTCTAGTTTCATTCTGTCATGATCAGAAAAGATGCTTGGAATGATTTTTATCTTAAACTTAAGACTTGTTTATGAACCAGCACGTGACTTCTTTTGAGGACTGTTCTGTGTGTACTTGAGAAGAACGTGCATCCTGCTGTGTCAGGTGGAGTGCTCAGAAGGTAGGTGTCTGTTATGTCCATTTGGTCTACGCTGTTGTTCGAGTCCTTTGTTTCTGTATTGACCTTTTGTCTAGATGTCCTACTATTGAGCACGAGGTACTGAAATCTCCTGCTTGTGTTATGCTGCTGAGTATTCCTATCTTCAACTCTGTCAATGTTTGTTTCATGTTTGGATGCTCTGGTATTGGGTGTGTATATATTTAAACATTACATCTTCCCAACGAATTCTCAGTTTTTTGTTGTCCTTTGTTTCTTGTGATCATTTTTCTCACATTTGTTATTGGTGCATTATAGTTGTACATAATGGTGGGATTTATTGTTATGTATACATACATGCACTCTTGGGATCAATTTTAACTTAAATTCTGTTTATCTAAGTATGAATTCCCTGCTCTCTTTTGGTTGTTGTTGGTATGGAATATTTCCCCCCATCCTTTCACTTTTAGCTTATGTGCGTCCTTATATATAAAGTGAGCTGCTAGGAGCAGCAGATAGTGGACCTTGCTATTTATTTATTTATTTATTTATTTATTTATTTATTTATGGTACTGGGGATTGAACCCAGGGGCACTTAACCACTGAGCCACATCACCAGCCCTTTTATTTTTTATATAGAGACAGGATCTTGCTAAGTTGCTTGGGGCCTCCCTAAGTTGCTGAGGCTGGTTTTGAACTTGTGATCCTCCTGTCTTGGCCTCTAGGACTGCTGGGATTAGATGCCTGTGCCATTGTGCCCACTTAAATAAGTTTGTTTCTAAAAGTTGTGCTGAGGATTGAACTCAGGGCCTCCTATGTGCTAGGCAAGCACATTATCACAGAACCACATCCCCAACCTGATTTTATTTTATTAAAAAATCATTTAGTTACTCTATCTTTTGATTGAAGAGTTTGCAGCTACATCTACAGTAATTATTGACAGATGAGGATGTACTGTTGCCATTTTGTTAATTATTTCCTTTTTGTCTTGTAGCTTTTTTTGGACTGTATTCTCCTCTCTTGCTGCCTTTCTTTGTGTTTCACTGATTACATTTTTTTCTTAGTGACATGCTTTGATTCTTTTCTCATTTCCTTTTTTGTATCTTCCATAGGTATTTTCTTTGTGGTTTAGTATGAGGCTTGCATAAAACATCCTGTAGTTATAACAATATATTCTAAGTTGATAACAATGTAACTTCATTTGCATACAAAATTCTCCTCTTTTACTTCTTCCCCTAACTTGGGTTATGGATGTCACAGATGACATATTTTACTTATTGTGTGTTAATATATTTTATAGTTATAATTAATGTTTATACTTTTGTCTTTGAAGTTCTCTACCAGGATTCAAAGTAATTTAGGCACCATACTTACAGGAGTACCGTATTTATTTATTTATATACTTACCTTCATCAGGAGCCTTCTACTTTCATTTCCTTTTATATTACTGCTAAGTATCCTTTCATGCAAATCTAAAGACTCAATTTAGCATTTTTCATAAGTTAGGTCTCGTGGTGATAAACAACCTCAGAGTTTATCTAAGAAAATTTTCATTTCTCCTTCATCTCCAAAGGACAGTTTTTTCCAGATACAGTATTCTTCATTGGCAGATGTTTTCTTTCATCATTTAAAATATATCTTCCTACTATCTCCCAGTCTGCAAGGCTTCAGCTGAGAATTCTGCTAACAGTCTTCTGGTGACTACCTTCTATATATGAGAAGTTGTTCTCCTCATCCTGCTTTAGAAATTAGAAATTTTCTCTTTATCTCTGACTTTTAGCAATTTGATTATTATGCATTTTGGTGTGGACTCCTTTGTATTCATACTAGTTTGAGCCCTTTAGGCTTCTTGAGGCTGGATATCTATTTTCTGTCCCAGATTGGTCCAGTATTTCTTCTTTCCATTGGATTTAAAAAAAAATTTTTAGTTGTAGATGGACACAATACATTTATTTATTTATTTTTATGTGGTGCCGAGGATTGAACCCAGTGCCTCACAAGTGCCAGGCAAGCGCTCTACCACAGTGAGCCACAACCCCAGCCCTCCATTGGATTTTAATCTTATATTCTATTTAAAAATATTGGAGCAGTTAGCTCATTACCTGTGGTATAAATTCCAAATGTTTTTTCTCATTTTTTTCCATTTGACTTTGTTTTGATGATTTTTGCCATACAGGCTTCTTTACTTTTATGTAGTTTATCTTTAATCAATTTTTTTCTTTCACTGACTCTGAATTTCGAATCATTCATCAAAAACCTGTCTCTACTGCAAAGTTAAAGAGGGATTCAACTATATTTTCCTCTATTACATATATAATTTCATCTTTACATTTAAATACCTATTCCATTTAGAGATGACTATTTTTTATGGTATAAAGTATAGACCTAATTTTATCTTTAAAAAATAACTAATCAGAATCATTTCTTGACTTATCAAAATTTACCCTAATGATGTGAGAAGAACTTTCAAATGTGCATAGGTTTATTTCTGGAATTTTTATCTCATTCCAATTATTATTACCTATTCATGTTTCAATATCAAATCCTTTTTTTTTTTCTTCCTTTTGGGTACTGGGGATTGAACCCAGGGGCACTCGACCACTGAGCCACATCCCCAGCCCTATTTTGTATTTTATTTAGAGACAGGGTCTCACTGAGTTGCTTAGGGCCTTGCTAAGTTGCTGAGGCTGGCTTTGAACTTGGGATCCTGCTGCCTCAGCCTCCCAAACTGCTGGGATTATAGGTGTGCGCCACCACGCCCGGCTCAGTATTGAATTTGAATTACAGAGACTTTATGTTTTAATATCTGGTGGGACTAGTACCTCCACATAGTTTTCTTCCACAGTATTTTCCCTGCTATTCATTCATGTTTATTTGTTTTTTTCTTAAACTTTAGGGTGAGCTTGTTTAGCTACATAAAAAGTTAGGTGGCATTTTTATTGAGATTTTATTATATTTATACATTAACTTTGGGAGAGCTGGTATTATTATGATGTTGACTCATCCTATCCAAGGACAAGGATTGCTGTCCACTTATTCAAGCTAAACTTTCTGTCTTCTAGGAGCATTTTAAAGTTTCCTTATAGGGGATTTTCACATTTTTTGCTAAATTTATTCAAAGTATTTAAATTTCCTTGTTGCTATTATGAATGTTTTTTCCTCTTCATTATATATGTATATATATTTTTTTGGTACTGGGGATTGAACCCAGGGGCACTCCACCACTGAGCCACATCCCCAGCCTTATTTTATATTTTTTATTTAGAGACAGGGTCTCACTGAGTTGCTTAGGGCCTCACTAAGTTGCTGAGGCTGGCTTTGAACTCGCGATCCTCCTGACTCAGTCTCCCAAGTGCTGGGATTACAGTGTGTGCCACCACACCTGGCTTCATTATATTTTTTAACTGATTACTTTTTGTGTTTAGAAATGGTATGAATTTCTACACCTATTTTATATTTTATGACCTTATGTGTTATTTTCTTATTGAATTAGTTTTATCATAGAAATTAGAGTTGTCCAGATATGATGTATCATTTACAAATAGTATTGTTTTATTATTTCTTTATCAACATTTGTGCCTCCAATTAATTTCTCTTTTCTAATGGCATTCGCAAAATTCTTTAGTATAAATTTGAATGGTAAAGGAGATTGTGGCTATCCTTACCTTGTTCTTTAATGCTTCTAATATTTTGTCTTTAAGTAAGATGTTGGTTTCAGGGGTAAAGGCGCGCGCGCACACACACACACACACACAAACATAAATATATTACAATGAATTTTATTACATTAAGAAAGTATCTCTTAATTCTCATTTTCTTGAGTGTTTTTACCAAGAGCATTGAATTTTGATGTTGGTGAAGGCTTTTTCAGCATCCATGGAGATAATCACAAGATTTTCCCTCTTTAGATACATTAATAGTGTATATCATTTTGATTTCCTAACATTAATACCTTTTGACTAGGGTCCATTATTTTCTTAATGTGGTGCTGGATACTTCGTGGTAATATTTTATTTAGTTCTTTGACTTTGATATTCATAAGTGATCTTGGTCTGCAGATTTTAAACCATTTCTTTAAACTTAGGGCACAATATACATAACATAAAATTTAACATTTTAACCATTTTTAAATGAACAGTCCAGTGACATTAAGTAAATTCTTAATGCTGTGCAACTATTACCGTCAGCCCCCTCCAGAGTCTTTTTTCATCTTGTAGTCTGAAACTCTGTATCTATTAAACACTCACTCCTTATTTTCCCTCCTTTCAGCCCCTGAAAACTATTATTCCACTTTCTGTCTCCTTGAATTTGATTACTCTAAGTACTTATGAGTGAATCATGCAATATTTTTCCTACTGTGGCTGGCTTGTTTTAGTTAGTTTAATGTCTTCGGGGTTCATCCATCTTTCTTATTTTGTGTTTAGTTGATTTTTTGGTAGTGAAACATTTTAATTCCCTTTAATTTTGTGTGTGCATTTGGCTAAGTTTTTGTGTGGCTACTGTGAGGATTACATTTTACTTCCTAAAAAACTTTTTTTATGTGTGTTCTGGGTATTTTAATAATTTGTTCTTTTTAGTTATACGTGACAGCAGAATGCATTTCAATTCATTATTCACACATGAAGCACAACTTTTCATTTCTCCGGTTTGTACATGATGTAGAGTCATAACATTCATGTGATCATATGTGTACCTAGGGCAATGATGTCCACCTCTTTCTACCATCTTTCCCACTTCCATACTACCTCCCCGCACCTCTCTCCCCTCTCCCCAGTCCAAAGTTCCTCCATTCTTCCCTTGCCCCTACCCCTTATGGATCAGCATCCACATATCAGAGAAAACATTTGACCTTTGGTTTTTTGGAATTGGCTTATTTCACTTAACATGATATTCTCCAACTCCATCCATTTACCTGCAAATGCCATAATTTTATTCCTCTTTAAGGCTGAATAATATTCCATTGTGTATATATACCACAGTTTTTTTCTATCCCTTCACCTATTGAAGAGCGTATAGTTTGGTTCCAATGGTTTAGCTATTATGAACTGAGCTGCTATAAACATTGATGTGGCTGCATCGCTGTAGTATGCTGATTTTAAGTCTTTGGGTATAAACCTAGGAGTGGAATAGCTGGGTCAAATGATGGTTCCATTCCAAGTTTTCTAAGTAATCTCCATACTGCTTTCCAGAGTGGTTTCACCAATTTGCAGTTCCACCCGTCTCACATTCTCATCAACACCTATTGTTGCTTGTATTCTCGATAATTGCCATTCTGACTGGAGTGAGATGAAATCTGAGTAGGTTTGATTTCCATTCCTCTAATTGCTAGAGATGTTGAACATTTTTTTCATGTATTTGTCGATCGATTGTATATTCTCCTCTGTGAAGTGTTGGTTCAGTTCCTTAGCCCATTTATTGATTGGTCTATTTGTTTTTTTGATGTAAAGTGTTTTGAGTTCTTTATATATCCTGGAGATGAGTGCTCTCTCTGATGTGCATGTGGTAAAGATTTTTCTCCCACTCTGTAGGCTCTTTCTCCATGTTACTGATTGTTTCCTTTGCTGAGAAGAAGCCTTCAAGTTTGAATCCATCCCATTTATTGATTCTTAATTTTATTTCTTGCATTTTAGGAGTCTCGTTAAGGAAGTTAGGTCCTAAGCCAGCATGATGAAAATTTGGGCCTACTTTTTCTTCTATTAGGTGCAGGGTCTCTGGTCTAATTCCTAAGTCCTTGATCCATTTTGAGTTGAGTTTTGTATAGGGTGAGAGATATGGGTTTAGTTTCATTTTGCTGCATTTGAATTTCCACTTTCCCCAGCACCACTTGTTGAAGAGGCTATCTTTTCTCCAATGTATGTTTTTGGTGCCTTCATCTAGTATGAGATAACTGTATTTATGTGGGTTTGTCTTTGTGTCCTCTGTTCTGTACCATTGGTCTACTGTCAATTTTGGTGCCAGTACCATGCCCTTGTTGTTACTATTGCTCTGTAGTATAGTTTAAGGCCTGGTAGCGTGATGCCTCCTGCTTCTCTCTTCCTGCTCAGGATTGCCTTGGCTATTCTGGGTCTTTTATTTTTCCAAATGAATTTCATGATTGATTTTTCTATTTGTATGAAGAATGTCATTGGGATTTTAATACAAATTGCATTGAGTCTGTATAACACTTTTGGTAGTATGGCCATTTTGACAATATTAATTCTGCCTCTCCAAGTGCATGGGAGATTTTTCCATCTTCTAAGGTCTTCTTCAATTTCTTTCTTTAGAGTTCTGTAGTTTTCATTGTAGAGGTCTTTCACCTCTTTTCTTAGATTAATTCCCAAGTATTTTATTTTTGTTGAGGCTATTGCGAATGGGGTAGTTTTCCTAATTTCTCTTTCAGAGGATTCACCACTGATGAATAGAAATGCATTTGATTTATGGGTATAGATTTCATATCTTGCTAGAAGTTTTCTGGTAGAATTTTTTTGATCCTATAAATATAGAATCATTTTGTCAGCAAATAGTGATAGTTTACGTTCTTCTTTTCCTGTTCATATCCCTTTAATTTCTTTTATCTGTCTAATTGCTCTGGCTAGAGTTTCAAGGACTGTGTTGCATATAAGTGGTGAGAGAGGTCATCCGTGCCTTGTTCCAGTTTTTAGAGGGAATGCTTTCAATCTTTCTCCGTTTAGAATGATGTTGGCCACGGATTTAGTATAGATAGCCTTTACAATGTTGAGGTGTGTTCCTACTATCCCTATTTTTTCTAGTGTTTTGGGGTGAAGGGGTGCTGTATTTTGTCAAATGTTTTTCGGTATCTATTGAGATGATCTCATGATTCTTATCTTTAAGTCTATTGACATCCTAAATTTTAACACTCTCTTTTGAATTGATTCCAGCTTAACTTCAGAACAAAAATTTGCTCTTTGATTCTGTCCCCGTACTCTTTAGTTTACTGATGTCACAAAATTGCATCTTTATATACCAGGTGTCCAAAAAAAGTAGACTATTTGTTGTTTTAAAAATGCATTTGTTTCTTTAATCATTAGAAGACAAAAAGTGACGTTAAAAACTGAAGTTCTAATCATCTCCTGAATTTCTTTCTCATTCCTTTTTATATTTTCTATCTGTTGATATTTGTACTTTGTTCATACATCATTTTCTTGAATTTGTCCACATCCTCTTTTAACTTTTTGGTCATCTATAAGATATTATTCAAAAATCTTTATTTAATAAGTCCACTATCTGTTCTTTCTCAGGGAGAATTTTGGTTGATTTTCTGCTGCAGACAGATTCTGCCAGTGTCACTATTGCCAGGCACGGAGACAGACTCTGGTGCTTCCTGTTCTACCATCTTCCCTCTGATCTGAGTCCCGTGTGTGTGTGTGTGTGTGTGTGTGTGTGTGTGTGTATTCCTGGTCTTCTTTTAAATCTACTTTAGAGATCAGTGTTAAGCCTTATTTTATAAAAAGCTTTGAGAGACTTCTCCCATTTTCAGTATCTGGAACAGTTTATGAAATACTGGAACTATTAGGTCTTTGAAAGTTTAATGAAATTGCCATGTAAAAACATTTGAGGTTGGTAATTTTTTCTTATTTTTGTTTTTGTTTGGTGGGGTTAATTTTTTCTAATTCTTGCTAAATTTCTCTAAATTTTTTCATGGATACTGGAATGCTTAATTTTTTTCTTTTTATTTAGTGGGTGTTGATTTTGGAAATATCTATTTTCCTAGAAATGTATCCAATTCACCTAGAGGCTTTCAAATTTATTGCACAGAGTTTTCAAAATAGTCATTAATAAATAATTTATATTTTAAAAAATTCTTTTTCAACTGCATTTTGCCATTTCTTTTTTTCTTTGTTTGTTTTGGTAGCAGGGACTGAACTGTGGGGCACTTAATCACTGAGCCTCAGTCCTTTTTATTTTTTATTCAGAGACAGGGTCTTGCTAAGTTGCTCAAGGCCTTGCTAAGTTGCTGGAGTTGACTTTGAACTTGTGATCCTTCTGCCTCAGATTCCCAAGTTGCTGGGATCATAGGTGTGTGCTGTCAAGCCCAGCTTTCTCTTCTTCTTTTACTAACAGTTATTTTAAAATTTGGGTATTTTTGTTTTCTAGTTATGCTGATGGCATATTTTTTGCATCATAGTTGAAGTTATTCCCTTATTCTTCTGTGTTGTGTTTTTAGGGTATGTGGAATGTGTTGGCCTAGGGACCTAGAAAGTTGCTGCCCTCGCATTTGGTTACTCTGGATACTTCTTTGTTTTGGTGCTGCGGATTGAACCCAGAGCCTTGTGCTCGCTGGACATGTGCTCTTCCAATGAATGATACCCCTGTTTCCGGGATGTCTTTTTGAATATTTGCATTTTAGTTGGTTTATTAATTCACTTTTAGAACCTGGTTTCCATCATATTTTGATACTTAGCCAAAAGTTTTAATATAATATTCTGCTGCAGAGATTTATATTGGCACTTATAAAGAAAATGAGTAGGAAGATTTGAAGAAGAGGAATGAGATAAAATGATTTCAGGAGATATTTATAAGTACTATGCTTTACTTTGTGATGATATTTTACAACTGTGATAATATTTTATTCTATAACTCTCATACATTAACTTTTAAAATTGGTTTAACTTTACTTTTCCCACCTCTTTAACATGGGAATATGTTAATATATGTAGCTCATTAAAACTGACTGATAAACTGGGGTATGATGTGATGGATTATTGGGAGGTAATTTGGTATTTCAGAGGTGGAGGAAACTCATCTTCAAATATACCTACAACATGTACATGCATGTCAAGCACTCTCAGTCAGACATTTAATCTATATTCCAACTAACTCTCGTAATAATCCTAAAAGACAGCTATTATAACCTCAGTTTGCAGAAGAGAAAGGAGAAAGTCACAGAAGTTAAGTAATCAAAGGTCATAGTGCAAACAAGGAGTAGAATAGAATTCAGTTTTAAACTTTGGTTCTAAAGTACCCATTCCATAGTCATATGGAATGAGCTGTTATCCTTAACTTGACAAGTGTAAGCTAAAACCATCTCTCTGCTTTGCAATATATTACATTCTTATGGCAGTTGGGGCTGACTCTTTGACTTGCTATTAAGAGCTGAAGTACTGGGGATTGTGTGTCAGATTTCCATTACTGTGACAAAATGCCTGAGGTACTCAATTTAAAAAGAGGAAAGGTTCATTTGGACTCACAATGTTGGAGATTCAAGTCTATGGTCAGTTGATCCATTGCTTTTTGGCCTATGGTAAGGCAGCACATCATGGCAGGAACACACGGCAGAAGAAGCTACTTACCTCATGGCAGCTGGGAAGCAGGAAGAGAGAGGAAGGGTCCAGGGTTCTAATATTCTACTGGAAGGCACACCTCCATTGATGTAACTTCCTCCCATTAGGCCCCAGCTCTTAAAGGTTCTATCACCTTCCCATAGTGCCATGGGCTGGGAACCAAGACCCCAACACAAGGATCTTTGGGGACACTTCTCCAAATCATAAAAGGTATACTTTTAGCATGGACCCAGAAGGTTGGTAACATTCAGTCTTCCAGTTAGAAGTGATTTAATGCTGAAAAGATTGGGAGATATTGAACAGAAGAACCTTAGTGGAGGCTATTCAGCTCTGAGGAATAATACATCCAAACCTGTCATTTGTCAGTGACTACGCTTCTCTAACAGTCACCCAGCCAGGTGGAGGTGCCCCAAGACTGGCTATGAGGGAAGGACTGAGTGTGGTCTCACTGCGCCATTGAGTCTGTTGCTCAGTTCTTGAGCTTCTATTCACCCACCATTGTAGATGTGGTCATGGCTTATCAGGAAAACTCATCTTCAACCTCATTTAGATCTAAGATCAGCTTTCAAATCATTAATGGCAGCGGTACCTTTAAAGTGGGGAATTTTACTGAAACATATGTAGATGTAAAATGTTCAGTATTCACAAATGGTGTTTTAGTAGGAACCTTGAGAATTTGCTGATTATGTGAATGAATGAGGGTCAAATGATGGAGCTCCGGAGACCCAACCATGTTTTTGGCTCTGGAAATTCTTCTCTTGTGCAATAAGTCAACATGGCCACTTATACCATTAGTCACTTGGCAGCAGGAAGGACACATGTGTCTGTAGGTGAATTTTCTTTACAATGAGATCATGAGTTCATAACTTGCTTAGCTCCTTGTGATTTCAACAAGTCATAACAGCCCTGGAACTTAGCTTTGTTTCTGAGGCCAAGACATCCCTTTAGAGTGGATCATTCACATTGTGCATTTACATATTTTGGAAGTATGGTTCTATAATTTATCACGTTTTTATGCAATATTTATCCTTCTAAACCTTCTCCAGGAAAATATTTAATGGCAAGTGTTACCTAATCCTTTCTACCTCTCAGTCTCAGGTTCCTAATCTGTAAAAAGAAGGAAATGAGTCTATTAGACCTCGAATGGCCTGTGAAACTGTATTCGTGTGCAACCTGGTCACACAGAGAATGGCCTCTCTGCATGCTGCAGGTATGGGGATTTGCACAGTGTCACATCCATCTCTGCTCTCCCCATCCAGGTGTGTGCATGGGCAGTTCCACTCAGCACATTGTGACCTTTGATGGGCAGAATTTCAAGTTGACTGGCAGCTGTTCATATGTCCTGTTTCAAAACAAGGAGCAGGACCTGGAAGTGGTTCTCCACAATGGTGCCTGCAGCCCTGGTGTGAGGCAGACCTGCATGAAGTCCGTCGAGGTGAAGCATGACAGCCTCTCCGTTGAGCTCCACAGTGACATGGAGGTGAGAGGTGCTTTCTGTGGGCCCCATGGCAAGGCTGCAGCAGAACTTCAGGGCAGCCACATGGAGCTGGTGGCAGCTGGCTTTAGCTGGTGCTGCTGGTTGGGACTCAACCTTCTGCCAGCCTAGCAGAGCACCACCTTCTTCTGAGGGCCTCATTGCCATCTCCCTTTTCTTGGCCTGATTTCATATTGTTCTGGGCCCAGATTTGGAAGAGCAAATCAGTTTTAGATAGCATTAAATTATGAATTTAGTGCCAGTTTCTGGCACTGGTAGAGAAATGGGGTTGGCACAAGGACTGTTTACCCACTAGGCATCACGAGCCCAGTGCCTAAGGCTTGTGAGCTTTCCAAAGGGAAATATTTAGGGCCTAAATCAGGGCCTTTGGAAATATTTAGGGCCTAAACAAACTATAATGCTCCAAAATTTGAAAACTGCCAAACTGGTATAAATAAATGTTTGATTAAATGTTTACAAAGGTTACATTATGCCAACTTCCTTACTTGTTCATTTGAAAATCATAAATATTTCATTGCATGAAAACAACTTGTAGTCTAGATTTTTCTCACTTTGCAAGAATTTCTGAACGTGAACAATAATTGCTGAAAAATCATAGCTCATCATATATTAAATGAGAACTCATAGCCAAAAAATTTTAAAATCAAAGTAGTCAAAACCCTTCCAGTTTTTCACAGCACAAATTATATTCATCACAGGATGTGAGTATATTTTAATACATTTGATATGATAGATGGTGGGGCCTCCACAGAAAAGAGCTTCTCGGGACACACATATACACAAGAGGACTTGAAGTACTCCTGTTAGACAGTTCTGGAGACACAGCCCTGATGAGCTAGAAAATGGTGACTTTTCCAGCCTATCTTTTTTTTTTTTATTTACTTATTGATTCATTGAACACAAATGGAGTACAGCTATTGTTTCACGGGTTGTACACAAAGTAGAGTCACACCATCTGTGCGATCATGCATGTACACAGGGCAATGGTATCTGTTACACATTCTGTTATTATTTTTATCCCCCACCCCGCCCCCACCCCTCCCTTCCCTCTATGCTATCTATCCTTCCTCCATTCTTGCCACCCTTCCCCCCCGCATTATGCATCATCATTCATTTATCAGAGAGACCATTCGGCCTTTGGATTTTTGGGATTGGCTGATCTCACTTAGCATAACAGTCTCCAACATCATCCATTTACCTACAAATGCCATAATTTTATTCTTCTTTATGGCTGAGTAATATTCCATTGTGTATATATACCACAGTTTCTTTATCCATTCATCTACTGAATTTCCAGACTATCTTGAAGGGGTCACTCTTCCCTGATGAGTCACAGACTCAAAGTTCTCTTTACCCATGCTCTTTCAAGCCCCCGGTGCGTGACTGGCTGGACAGTATTATAGCTGTCTGTTCCCCCATCAAGCTCTGCAAAGGACCTGTGTTTTAGAAAAACTGCTGACAAATATCAGCGGTCAGCATTGCTGTTGAGAGATGAATGTGTAGGAAATCTCAGTGACTTCAGTAGGAAGCCGAGAATGAAGTTCCAGGATTCCTTATTGCTGGGACTACTGATGACCTTTTCCTTCTCTGGGCAGGTGGCAGTGAATGGGAGACTGGTCCCTGTCCCTTATGAGGGTGGGAACATGGAGGTGAACATCTACGGTGCCATCATGTATGAGGTCAGATTCCACCAGCTCGGCCACATCATCACATTCACCCCACAAAACAATGAGTTCCAACTGCAGCTGAGCCCCAAGGTGTTTGCTTCAAAGATGTACGGCCTCTGTGGTAAGACCATTTTATCCACACTTTTTTCTCTTCTTCCTCCGGCATTTAGTTTTTTAATTAAAAGAGTATTTTTTTTTTTTGGTACTAGGGATTGAATTCAGGGGTGCAGAGCTACACCTTCAGCCCCTTTTATTCATTGAGACAGGATCTTGCTGATTTTCCAGGTTGGCCTTGAACTTGCCATCTTGCCTCTGCCTCCTGAATAGCTGGGATCAGAGGCATGAGCCACTGTACCTAGCTTCCCCCTACATTTATAAACCCTCTGCATTGTACTTTCAGGGATCTTGGATGGTAGATTTTTGGGTCTAGGGGCAAGAACCCCATCCCCTGGTGGGGTGGGGAATGGCGGGGTCTCCCACATCAGTGTGCTGGCATGTAGGACTGCCAACTCCGTCCTTCCTTGTTTTCCTCTAGGGATCTGTGATGAAAATGGGGCCAATGACTTCATGCTGAGGGATGGCACAGTCACCACTGACTGGAAAAGGCTCATCCAGGACTGGACAGTGCAGCAGCCGGGCCAGACGTGCCAGCCGGTTCCTGAGGAGCAGTGTCCTGTCTCTGACAGCTCCCACTGCCAGGTCCTCCTCTCAGCCCTGTTTGCCGAGTGCCACAAGGTCCTTGCCCCAGCCACATTCTACGGCATCTGCCAGCAGGACAGTTGCCACCGGGAGCGAGTTTGTGAGGTGATTGCCTCGTATGCCCACCTCTGTCGGACCAATGGGGTCTGTGTTGATTGGAGGACACCCGAGTTCTGTGGTGAGTCCCCTTATATACTCGTAAAAGTCCTGGAGTCCAACTAACTGTGGGCTCTCTCAACCTCTCTGGGCCTCAGATTCTTTTCTGCCTAAGGAAGATCGAAATTCCTATATTTTCTATTCCCTGGAATTCAAATAAGAATCAAATAAGATGATAGATATATAAGTACTTTGAATGTAAGATTCTGTATAAATCAAAGATTTATTAGTATATTTATTCATATATTAGTATTTATTTATTAGTATATTTATTTATAGTATTTATTAGTATTTCTATAATTCAAACAAATGTTGGAATTCAATGTGTTAGACACATAAGCATCATCAAGGTACTATAGAACCAGTCACATTGAATTTGCAATTCCACCAAGATGTAGCAAAAACGCACAGAAAAGGCTACACCTGAGCTGGATTTTGAAGTGTGAATGGAATTTTGCCATTTGATTACTAAGAAGATCCTTAATTACAAACATCACAGGATTGCCAGTGTAGTTATCTTCCCCTCAAGGTCAGCTTTCCTACTTGAATGTGGTTATCTATTTATCATTTAAAATGTGGGGTATATCAATGAATCAGATATGAATCCTGCCCTCAAGAGGTGCTGGAGTTAAAAGAACACTGAATGTGTATTGTCTGTGTATCAAATATAATTGCTGACTTTTCTTTTAAATGGAATTAAGCCTGCTGGAGAGCTGTCAGCAGTTCTAACTGGGGCTGGAGGACTGGGCTTCCTAGTCTCAGTTCCACTGGTGCTGGCTGTTTTCTTAGTCTTCCACAACTTCAGTTTCTGCACAGTAGAATGAGAGAGTTGGGCACGTTTGCCCCAGGTTCCTCTGAGTTCTGATTTTTTGAGTCCATGTGGATGATTTCCTTTTCTTAATCTGCCTGCCGATCAAGGAGCATGTGCTAATTTCTAAGTTACTGCAAGCACCTTCCTCTGTTTACTAATTTCTCCGTTCACATCCTGGCTATTTATTGTGCTCCAACTCCTTGGAAACCGTGTCTACCACCTGCCTGTGCGTGCGAGTGGGTTGCCATCAGGGTCAGAACAGAAGTGAATCACTGTGTAGCCTCTCTCCCAAGGCCACTCTTCATTGCTGTGGGTTCCTTATTTAATTTTAAGAGGATTTTAAAGCATCACATGTGTTTGTATTCCAAAGAAAGAGCCACAAAGCTTACTAAGGACATGCAGGTTTACACAATTAGTTAGGATTTCATTTGGCTGCAAGTACCAGAGAAATAAAATTCTGTGTCACATGGATGATCAGAGGGAGGTGGTATCAACAGATTTGGTATCAACTGATTCTGGGGCTCGCTTGGGCGTGATCTTTTTCTTTGTGGTTTAAGATGGAGTTCTAGCTATCAGTTGCATGTTGCATGGGGAAGGAGAGAAAAGGAACAAAGGGCATGCACACACAGCTGTCTTTTAAAAAAGATTTTTGGGGGCTGGGGTTGTGGCTCAGTGGTAGAGAGCTTGCCTGGCATGTGTGAGGCACTGGGTTCGATTCTCAGCACCACCAATAAATAAATGAATAAAAAATAAAGGCCTATCAACATCTAAAAAATATTAAAAAAAAAAAGACTTTTGGAGGCTGCCATAGGATACTACACTCCTCGTACAGCTCATTGGTCAGAACTCAATCACATGACCATACTTGGTTGCAAAGAATGTTGGGAAATGAAGTTTTTATTCTGGTAGTTGTGTACCCAGCTAAAAGTTCTATTTCTATGGAAGATGAAAAGAACATTGGTGAAAACTTTTCGTCTGCGCTCTAGCAAGTTTGTCAGATGATTGGCCACCTTGAATCAGCTGCACCTCTGTTTTCCTCTGGTGTACACCATTGAGAGTGACGTCCTTCTCTGTCTGCAGCTATGTCATGCCCACAGTCCTTGGTGTACAACCACTGTGAGCACGGCTGCCTCCGGCACTGTGATGGCAATACGAGCTCTTGTGGGGACCATCCCTCGGAAGGCTGCTTCTGTCCTGCGCACCAAGTCATGCTGGAAGGCAGCTGTGTCCCTGAGGAGGCCTGCACTCAGTGTATTGGGGAGGATGGAGTCCAGCACCAGGTAGGAGCCCCAGCCTTTCACCTGCTGTGGGATGGCTTCCCCGGCCCCTGCCAACTTCTGCAGCAGTTCAACTCCTAAGGGGATCATTGAGGGGTAGGGAGGCAGTATTGCATAATGGGTTTGGATTCAGAGAGATCTTAGTTGAAATTCTGGGCCTGTCATGTATTAGCTGGGCAATCAAACACCAAAGTGTTATCCCCACATTATTAATATTATTTTATTATCATATTCATGTACATAGAATGATATAGGAACTCAGGAGGGAAAAGAAAACATATTTTATATGGTAATGCCTGCCATTATTCAGATATATTGTGTACCTTGGTTATGCTAACCCACCCTATATGAATTTTCTCAGTGTTTTTCAAAGGTATGTTTTGCAGGGTATTAATGGTTACTTGTAGTCAAATGAGTTTAAAGAACACTTAGGTAAACATAGTTAAGCACATTTCTTTATTGCAGAATTCTTTAGCACTTTTACTATGCTAATGTACATTGCAAATATTTAAGAGGATTTGTTTCTTCGACTTATTTGACCATGGAGTTTGTGTGTGTGTTTAACATTCTTGTAGACTAGAATTCCATAGAATACACTTTCATATTCTATATTACTTATAATACTCACAGATGCCCTATGAAGAATTATGAAGCCCTACGAAGTCTTAAAGAGCTTAATAACTAGCCCATGTGCACAGTTTATAAGTGATGGAATTGTGAGTTGGAGTCCAATTGGAGCTCTATCTGACCTCAAAGATCTTGCTCTTTCCATCATATAGAATTGCCATTTTGGTACATCTTTTTTTGAATTGATTAGCTTGGGAGTCATTGAGTCATCACCATTTTTTTAATTTTTTATTTTTTTAGGTCTTTAGGAGTTAATTAGCACACTTTGAAAGAATAGTTAGCAGAGTTGGCAGACTCCCTTTCTTGGTCTAAACTGACTGTGTATCTCTTCCAAACTGACACCATGTGTATTTATACACTGGGGCAGTGTGTGTCTGCATATGTGAATGTATGCAGTGGTTCTGTTGCTCATCTTGATGGAGATGCTTCCAAGCAAGGTAGAGGTAGGTCCCACTTGGCTTCTAGGAAAGGAGAATGTGTTCTATGATCATATCTGCACTCAAGACCTAACATTTACGTAATCACCAAGAAGAATTTTTATCACTACTGAGGGGACCAAGTTGGGTGACTTACCCCTGTGTTTAATCACAACTATGAGAACTTTTGTGGCAAAGGTAGTCAACCAACCAGGAGAATGTTGGAAACAGTAATTATAATAACAACTTTATTCTGTCTCTGACATTGTAAGTGGATCATTTTATTTGATTCTCCCCAAAGCTCTGTTGGATCATTATCACATGTCCTATTGAACAGATGAAAAACTGAGACTCACATGGCATGAAGTGATAAGGCCAGGATTCCTATTTACAGCAGAAGGTCATCCCATAGTGTCCCAGCCCAGCCACTTACCCCAGTACTACTGCACTGAGCTCACCGGGCATTCATGTAAGCATGGGCATCTGTTAAGGCTACTGCTTGAATAGGTCCCTTCTGCTGTAGTTTAGTTGCTGGACTTCATCACAGTGGACCCCATTTGTTCTCAGTGCGGGACAGAATAGTCAGGAGAGAAGCCCAGTCATATTCTACTGCTGTATTTTAATTTGCCAAACTAAGCAATTGCCTGTACATAATATTCCCCAAGTGAATTGACAAAACCTTACATCCTTCTCCTTGATTTGCACAGCTCCCGAGCTCCCACAGGGCTCAAATGATGTGTAGCATTTACATATTGTGCTAGTACTTAGTGGTAATTCCTGACTGGTTTTTCTGGTAGTGACCAAGTGCTTATTCTCAGAAGGAGGCAGGACTGGTCTCTACCCTTATCCTTGGCATTCTGTGATGAGAAGTAAACTCGTTTGTTAAGTGTTTCTGGCTCCATGAATGTCAGATGTCTTCAGGGCCCCGAAATCAGGGAGCTTGTGAATTTTATCTTAATGTCTTGCATCTTTGGCATCCCTCCCCCCTCTCCTCTCACCCTATTTCTCCTTTCCACTGCTCTCCTCATCATCAGAACAACACATTAGAATAGGCATATTTGAGTTGCAGAGAACACAGCCAGTTTTAGTTATTCAGAAAATATAGTTCAAATGGGTGAAAACACATATCTTATCCAACCACCTGCGTTTTCAGCTTCTACTTTCAAAGCAGAGAAAGAATAAAATTCTAATATGAAGAACATTTCCATTAAGTGAATTTTTTTTTTTTTTACTAAAAAAATGAAAAGCCCAGAAAAATCTTCCTTTGGGGAAATAAACCAGGGCATAAATCTATTGTAGTCACTTTGGAAGGGCAAAATATTTATCAGTTTCCATAGCTCTTGTTTATTTTACAAAATGCACTCCAAAGCCTTCGTAGTGGGCACACAAAAGATCAGGAGCCACACACAGGTTGTCCCTCTCAGTGGAGTTGGCGGTGGGATGCTGGCAGGCCCTACTTCAGCTCAGCAAGAACTGCATCCTTCACACAGGAGCCCATGGCTGGGAACCTCCTTTCCTCTTCCTCAGTCTCTGCTGCTCAGTGACAGAGTTCATTTCCTTTGCATCTTCCTTCAAATTCTCAGGCACCATGTTGGTGGGTGGTGTGTGACTTGCTTGAGTTCCTTCTCTGCTTTGAACTTCGAAGACTTAGGTTTTTCCCAGCCATACTCCAGGTAGTCCATTCTTGCGCCATTGCTTTTTACTTTGACTTCCGGCTGGCTCCCATACCTGTTCTGTTCAGATGATAACCATACCTCTGCCAGCAACCTGATGACAGGCAACCTTTGGCTGGGCCTATGCAGCAGTGCCCTCTGCTGGCCGGTTTGCTGCGTAGCCTGGCCAGGCGGGTTGGTAGGCCTCCAGCCAGCTTACTCATCCTTAGTTTTGTTGGGAGCCATTGATTCTGTGACCTGTCTATGGTGGGATTCCTTTAAGCTCTCTGGGAAGACAGAAATCCTGGAGAAGGATGTTGAACACCTGCTTTTGGTCACCTATCTTGGCATTGTACACTGTCAGGACAGAGCACCCTGAACCTCTGTCCTGGATCTTCCCAGCCCTTGGAGAACACTGGAACACCAGTGCTGAGGCCACTGTCTTGCTCTCCTAGTCCTTCCCTTCTCCACCTTCTCTCGCCTGCTCCCTGTTGCAAGCTTTGTCTTTCTTTAACATGCTTCTTTCTGAGGCAGGGTCCTGCTGCCAACCTGCAGGGCAGCACCTTGCCTACCAAGTTAAGTGTGAACTCCTTATTCTGTGCCTGGCATTGTAAGCCAGGAAGAGGATCATTTTATTTGATCATCCCTGAAGCTCTGTAGGATCCTAATCACAGGCTGCAATCAGGTCTTCACCCCACCTGCCTCCCCATGCTGTGCCCAGGCCGCCCCTAGTCCCAGCCCTGCTTGCCGTCCTTCACTCAGTTCCCACCTGCAATTTCTTTCCTTTGTCTCTTTGCCAGGTCCTTCCCATGCTTCATAAGTGTACCCTTGTGACACATCTCTGATCACCCATTCCTCATGAAATCTTTCTCTACACTTAAGTATTTTCCATTTTGGAAAATGGCTTTATTGAGGTATAATGTGCATACAATAAATAGCACACATATTTAAAATGTACGATTTGAACTCAGGGGCACTCGGCCACTGAGCCACATCCCCAGCCCTATTTTGTATTTTATTTAGAGACAGGGTCTCACTGAGTTGCTTAGTGCCTTGCCTGTGCTGAGGCTGGCTTTGAACCCGTGATTCTCCTACCTCAGCCTCCCAAGCTGCTGGGATTACAGGCATGTGCCACCACGCCTGGCTCTGAAGGATTTCAACCCACGTCATCCATTAAAACCATCATGATAATCAAGGTGGTTATCTGAATTTTCATCAGCCCCAAAGTTTCCTTTTACCTTCCTTTAAATCTACCCCCTAGCTCCAGTCAGCTTTATTTTACATTTTTTATTATTTTTTGTTACTGGTATGCTTTCTGTCATTATAGATTCATTTACTTTTTTTTTGGAATTTTATATATGTAGAATTAGGCAGTATGCATTCCCTTTTTGTCTGGCTTTCTTCATTTGGTATAGGCTTTTGAGATTCATCCAGGTTGTGTGTTTTATTAGATGGTTATTCTTCATTGCTAAATAGTGTTCCATAGTGTGCATGTACTACAATTTATTTCTCTCATTCAACTGTCCATGGATGAGATTTCCTCAACTCGATTATCAGATATTGGGACAGATAATCCCAGACAGTGTGTTCAAACCTGCCTACGGCAGGTACTGTGGCTCTGGATGAGAGGTAGTTGTAATACTGCAGCTAAGCCTGTTGCATCTGGAGCCTGAATGCTGGGTTCAAATCCTCTACATGCTACCTGGTTAAGTTATTTAACTTCTCAGCACTTCAATTCCATCATTCTAAATAAAGATAATAATAGTGTTCATCCCATAGGGTTATTATAAGGAAAATGATTAATGTAAACCCTTAGAGAAATATCTTGAATATATTTAAGTTAGTCATTGTTGGAGGTGTGGAACACAGTGGTTAAAAACATGAATTCTGGGTTTGAATCCTAGTTTTGTTGCCTGGACCGTGTAACCCTGAGCAAGTACCTTAGCTTTATCACTCAAAAATTGGGATAGCTGTACTCCATTTGTGTTCAATGAATCAATAAGTAAATAAAAAAAAAATTAAAAAAAAAATTGGGGATAATAGGATTGCAGTGGGGATTACATGAGTGATTTAGATAAAGTCCTTGAAACAGTGGCACACAGCAGATGCCATTGAAATGTTAGTTGTTACCTTTTGAGTGACAGGTAACAAGGGCAGGCTCTGAGGGTCTCACCCTGAAGGAGGATGGAACACCTCGGAGAAGGGTGCTTTACCTGGAGATTCCTGATCTTCCGTCTTTCCAGTTGACTGTGGAAGTAGAAAGAGTGAGCACGATTTTCTCAACCTGAGGATATTTTAGAGGTTTTGAACTACTGAATAATAATGTGTTTTTTCAGGGACAATTTAACTTGAACTTAATTTTAAGTTTAAATTTAATCTGATATCTGAGTACAGAGGGAGATCAAGTCCTAATTCTGCATCTCCATTTGTGGAGCTGATCACTGTGCTCTGGGCCCTGAGCCAATCACAGCATCCCACTCCTGACAGCAGTCCTGGGGGCAGGCTGGGCACCCTCATCTTACAGGTGAGGGGAATGAAGCCCATGGTGGAGTTCAGGTGTTCCTTAAGCTGCAGGGCTGTGTGCAACTGTGAATAAGTTGCTTCTCCCCCTAGGCAGACCCTTATCTGAAGACTCAGAGAGCTGTGCCCAGGCGTCTGAATCAGTTCTGGCATTCACAATAGGATGGTTTGAAGAGTCTTGTCCTCTCCTCAGCTCTTTCAATCCCCTTGTCTTAAGTTGATTCCAGACATAAATGGATTTCCACCCCAAGCTACATCCCGGCTTCACCTTTGGCTTGGAAAATACCTAGCAGTGTGACACAGGACCTTCATTTTCTTGCTTTGCTTGGTTTCAGCACTACTATCATAGAAAGCTGTAGGGAAAGTTCTGGAATTTTCTAAAATCTATAGTTTATTCTTTCTGCCTAACTTTGCAAAGCAGTGTGGACCTTTTTCATGACCCCTAAGTTTCTCTAACTTCTTCCCTCTCAGAACTAGCAGCCTCCTTTCAACTTGTTCATTGTGTAGCTCTGACGGAGTGATAGGTCAGGAGTTGTCCCTTGTGATAGGAAGGTGGACCAGAGGTGAAGGCAAATGACATGTATAAACTTCAGGCTTTGCACCCTGAATTGTTCTGTGCTTTCTCTAAATCTCATGTTCTCCTTAGTTCCTAGAGAGCTGGGTCCCAGAGCATCAGCCCTGTCAGATCTGCACCTGCCTCAGTGGGCGGAAGATCAAGTGCATGTCACAGCCCTGTCCCACTGCCAAAGGTAAGTGAGTTCTCTCTGCCTGGTGTTCCTGGAGGAAGAAGTGGTCTTTGGGGGACCTCCAGCTACCCCGTCTCAGATGTGGCAGACCATATCCAAACAGGGCATATGGACTTGGTTTTCTTGGCCAACCTGCATTCCCTGCTCTTGTCTTGGGGTCCCATTCTTTACCTGGAGTAGACATTCTAAGATATAGCTCTGCTGTCCTATTTCTCACCTTGGTGTAGGGGCCTGGGGCACAACTTTGAGGGTGTCAACAGGACACACTGGGGAGACTCATTTTGTCCTGGTGCCATGTCCTGAATCCATGTGGGACTCCCATGCAGGGTCTGTGATGGTTTTCAGTGGATGAGAACATTTAAAACCCTTCTCTAGGCTGGGCCTTCACTTATTTCTCTGACTTTTGTGACTGTTCTCATCTTCCAGCTCCCACATGCGGCCCTTGTGAAGTGGCCCGCCTCCACCAGAATGCAGACCAGTGCTGCCCGGAATATGAGTGTGGTATGTGTCCCACTTTGCATGTCCCTCCTGACCCCAAGCCCCAGCCTGGGTCCAGGTGAATGATGTCCTAAGTGCCCAAAGATTGGATATGCTGTCAGGCACAGGGTGTGAGAAAAGAAGTGGGTAAAGTCTGGCTGGATTTTCAAAACAGTAACACTTCTGGAAAATTGGATTTTCATCCTAGAAAAATTCTACAGTACAGTCTGCTTGTGTGTGTGGGGTGGTGGTGGTGAGGCTGGGGGTGGGAACACTGGGGATTGAATCCGGGGCCTTGCTCATGCTAGACAAGTCCAACCCTATAGTATGATATTATATGCAAGATTTGAGAGCATTAATAAAAGAGTGGGGTGGTTACTTGGTGGGTAGGGGGACAAGAGAGATTTCCTGAAGAAAAGGCATACTGAAGTATTCCATTTTCCTATTCAATAAGAGTTTAAGGATACTAGATGTAGAGAAGGCCACGTATCCAGGCACCTTGATTTCAGTGAGCTGATATGGAGGGTGACATGATAGGTTTGCAGACTATGAAGTGCATGGTGGAACCAGTGAATGGAACTTGTGGATTCAGAGTTGATGGAATGAAGGTTCATACAACAGGCAGGCTCTTGTCCACTCATCCCTGCTCTGGTGATTGTGTTTATGAACCGTATGGAGGCAGACATAGCACGCAGGTTGTAAAATTTATAGTGGTGTGAATCTTTAAGGGAGAGCAAATAGATCAAGGAAAGAGTCTAGAAAAGAATTCAGTAATCTGAGAAATTTATATTGATGAAATTTATCAGACATGACAAGACTTCTTATAGGGGAGGAAGAACTGACTTGAGAATAACTTTTAAAAAATATCTTAAAAAGTTAGCAGAAGATAAAACTGGAGGGGCTGTTTATCTGAAGCTCCTCATTTTATTGACATTATTAAACTCTTGCAGTATGCCAGACACTTGACTTTCATTATTTCATGACATCTTCAGACTAACCCAATAAAGTTCCCACATTACAGAAGGGGAAACTGAGTCTAGAGAATTCAGACTTGGTGAGATCTGTAAGTACTAGCAGATGATAAGAATAGTCAGCACGAACTTAGCATATGACCCTCTCTGTATGTTTTGTGTAAATCTCCTTCTTTCTCCCCATCGCTCAATTCATCACCTCCATCTCTACTGTGTCTCTATCACCATTTCTGTCTTTACTGATCACCACCATCTGCCTAAAACTGTAGGAGTCTGCTTGAAAAGGAATATAGGGTCCCCCTCACATTAATAAAAGGACAAGCCTTCTGAGCTCTATGTGAACCTCTCTTTCCTGACCCTCAGCGTGTGACCTGGTAGACTGCAACCTGCCCCCGGTGCCTCCCTGTGAAGGAGGGCTCCAGCCAACGCTGACCAACCCCGGCGAGTGCAGACCCAACTTCACTTGCGGTGAGGCCTCCACATTTCTCCTTTGCATTCATGTTTGTATTTCTCTGCAGACCGACTGTTTTTTGGCATAACTGAATATCCTACCACCCCTGAGCTGGGTGCAGTGAATGTCTGACTTGACATCCTGGGTCTGGAGTGGCCTAGGATGCCGTGTTATAGCTGAATCTGCATGAACTCTGTTGGGGGGCAGTGCTCAGTGTTGCAGGACTGAGGGTGTCCCCCCCCCCCCGCTGCCCTTCAGCCTGCAGAAAGGAGGAGTGCAGAAGAGAGTCCCCACCCTCCTGCCCCCCACACCGGACACCTGCCCTTCGGAAGACCCAGTGTTGTGATGAGTATGAGTGTGTCTGCAACTGTGTCAACTCCACTGTGAGCTGCCCGCTTGGGTACCTGGCCTCGGCCACCACCAACGACTGTGGGTGCACCACAACCACCTGCCTTCCTGACAAGGTAGGGACAGCTCATCTCCAGCCAGGGCGATGGCGGGACTCCTGCTCCTCAGTGAAGATGCGCACTGCCCAGCCCTCCCTTTCTGCTCAAACCAAACGCTACATAGTTTGGTGGTTGGAGTCAAGATTCTCTCTCAGCTAATGGAAATTTAGTTAACTCTATTCACAGTGAATCTACCATGAATTCTTCATGGCTAAGTGGTTACAATCAATTACAGCTTTTACCCTTAAAGAGCTTATTTGGCTGGGGATATAGCTCAGTTGGTAGAGTGCCTGCCTTGCAAGCACAAGGCCCTGGGTTCAATCCCCAGCACCGCAAAAAAAAAAAAAAAAAGAAGTTTATTTGTAGGGTTGCTAAAATATGATTGTATATCTTATTTAGGGATCAGATAGTTGTTTATTCATTTGCTAATTGCTGTCAATTCATCCATCTCTCTGTCTATCCACCCATCCGATATTCACTGAGCAACTACTATGTTCTAACAGAACTGGTACTGTGTTGGGAGCTATGGGAGAAATGTAAGATACGGTCCCCACTTTTGATGTCATTAGTATATATGATAATAGTCTATCAGTTGAAAAATAAAGTGTCAGTGGCTGGTATGGACACTAAATACAAACAGCAGTCTTAAGAGAGATCAACTAAGATTAGCTGTTGTGAAAGACTTAATTGGTGGGGTGGGGATGGGGTTGGAGAGTGGGAAGGGAAAGGAAGTGTTGAGGAGTAGGACTTGAAATGACCTGAGCACAGTCACAGCTGCTGGGTTGAGGGTGAGTGACAGAGTAGCCCCCTGGAGCTCCTAGCTAGACCTAAGCTAGACCAAAACTTATTTGCCTGGAATGCTCCAGACCTCTGTTCCTCTTTGGATACTCTTTAAGCTCAGGGTCTCTTAGTACACATCTTCTGGAGAAGCAGGTGCAAGTTTAAGGAGGCAGTGGTTGCTGCTTCTCGTGTGTCTTCTTCTACTCCTCTTCTTGTCCCCTCCTCCTTACCTTTCGATTAGTCTTTCTTGTGTATTTTTAACCTATAGCAACCGCAGTCCCATTTTTTTTTTTTTGGTACCAGGATTGAACTCAAGGGTAATCAAACACTGAGCCACATCCCCAGCCCTATTTTGTATTTTATTTAGAGACAGGGTCTCACTGAGTTGCTTAGTGCCTCACCATTGCTGAGACTGGCTTTGAACTGGAGATTCTCCTGCCTCAGCCTCCTGAGCTGCTGGGATTACAGGCATGCACCACTGAGCGCAGCTCCAGTCCCATTTTTCATGCCTTTAATTCATCAGAGAAGCCGGGTCATTTGTCCTAGAGAATGTCATGCATTCTCAATTAGGCTTACAGCTTCTTCATGGTGTTGTTTAATATGTTCCTTCATACCCTTTATTTCCTCAAAACTACAAATTAGAGTCAGGGTGTTTTTTGCATACACATTTGATTTTGGTGGGGCAAGAATGCCTGATAGATGATGCTGTGTACCTCCGCTGGCATCTTACCATGAGGTATATAACGTCCAGTTGTCCCACTGTTAAAGACAAGATTGGGTTCAGGTAATATCAGTCTACTTCTGCATCAGGAAGTTTATCCCACCCACGTTTCAACTGATAGTTTTATTATCACTGGTGTTTGTTGCCCAAGAAACAGTTTGCCACAAGGACTTGAAAACTTGTGACTTTTATCCACTTGTACCATTAGTATGTATTTATTAGCTAGAATTCTTCCATAAGAAAGAATTTCTCCCATCTGCTTTTGGTTACCCTGAAATAGAATTACTTTAGGAAAGGCAGGGTAAATGGTTGATGCTAATGCATCTTTGGGGTAGCTTAGAATTAAGATTTGGGGTCAAATGGTGAATATGCATGTTCTTTGGCTGGATATTGGCAGCATTTTCTAGGAGGCATCTTAATAGAAGAACAAGGTGTCTCTGTGAGCAGGTCATTATACCAAAGCTAGAAGACTGAGTAGGTAGGATCAGTCATTGCGGGTGGAGACCTGTTCTGCATAGTTTTGGAGGGCATACTTGTGATTAATTTCAAAAAACCTTCAAAATTTCAAAAACTTGTCCCTGGATCAAACAGCTTCTTTAGCACCTCATTCCAACAAAATACCATCTGAGCATACATCCCTGGCTTTAAATGCCCCAGTTCCAACCAGTTTTTGTAATTTCATCTCTCATATCTCCTCTGTGGTTCTTCCAGATAGGATCCATTGTCTCAAACATAGCCCATATTGTGTTCCAGAGTCTTTCCTTCTTATGTTCCTTGTCACTGTGTGGGGAGGTTCGCACATTCATAGCACCTCCCCAACTTTCTTTTACTTCAGTCTGCTCCTAAGGGGACAGAGGGCTAGCGTGGATGGGTTCCAAGTCCAAGGACATTCCTGGATCTGAGAACTTGGGTACAGCTTTTGTGTGAACTCGTAAGAAGGAGTTTAATGTTTGGTTATGAAAATGGGCCAAAGCAGCCAGTGTGCTATATCCAATCCTGTGGACCACGAAGGACTTAAATGGACCACCCTCGGGGTGGGCAGGGGATGGCTTTTCTAAGGCTGGTGGTGGGGGGAAGGGAAGAACACAAAATCTACCCCTGAAGCATCCCTCCACGTAGGCAGAGACCATACTGGCTTTATTTCTTGCCGTTTTCTCAGCACCTAGAGCAGCTTCCATATAGTAGATGGTCACTGACCACTTGCTTAAACGCATCAAATGAGTACACTCATAGAAATCTTGTGTCTGCAGGTGTGCGTCCACCGAGGCACCATCTACCCTGTGGGCCAGTTCTGGGAGGAGGGCTGTGACGTGTGCACCTGCACGGACATGGAGGATGCTGTGATGGGCCTGCGTGTGGCCCAGTGCGCTCAGAAGCCCTGCGAGGACAGTTGTCAGCTGGTGAGTGGGGCACAGGGCCTGTGTTCTGCATGGGGCCATTGGGTTAGGAAAGTAGGGGAGGGGATCTCCAGAAGGGGCAAGAAAGGTTCTCTGGAAACCTCTGGTTCAAAGCCAGAAAATGCAAGAAGAAGGAGCATAGGTCTGGGTAAGAAGAAGGAAGCGTGAGAGAAGGATTGCAATGCCATCCTTCCATGATTTGATCCTTGGCTAATGGTCCTCTGCTGTGTGGTCTTAAGCACAGGGATCTGGCTGATGGGGTTGATTTGAGCAGAGATGTGGAAAGGATTAAATGCCCAGAGAAGAGGACTTGATTTCTCTCTCTCTCTCTCTCTTCCACCTTCAGTTGCCACCTTAGCTTATCCCCAGAGCAGACATATGTTCTGAGTTTTCTATGAATGTTTCAGTTTCAAGGTACAACAACATTTCTACATAGAATGGTGGTTTTTGGACCATGTTGTTAATTTGAGGTATAGGAAACATGATCAGTGTTCCCCAAATTCAATTTGTGGTGGCCTACCTCTAAGATTCCCAGCTTTGCACCTTGAAGACTGATCAGACTTTAGAAGAAGGGAGCAACAATCTTCAGGAAGAATCATGGGTCAGACTCTGCTTGTTGGCATATCGCTGTTATTATTGCTTTCTTTTTATCAATAGTCATGTTAAAAAAAAGGTGCCAGGACAGGCAAGGACAAATATCTTGTAGTTGGTTTTGTAAATGTTAAGAGCAGTGAAGGCCGGGATCTTGATGCCGCTTGGGGTGTATGGCTTGATGACAGAAGAGGGTCTGGGAGAGAATTCAGAAATGGGAGAGTCGGTTGGTTCACCTGCCATTCTCTCTGCCTTGCTGGTACTGAGGATGAGTGGAAATGAGGGGTACCTTGGAGAGAAGATGCTACTGTGGCATCCTGGTGTGACTTTTGGGAATGCTCAATTTTGGAAACTCTGTGTCTCCATCTCCTTCCAAGGCCATGGGAAGTGATGGCAGTATCTTGCTGTCAAACAAAGAGAGTGTTGTTTAGAGGTCATTTTTGTAAACTGGCACCCAATATACTTTGTTTTAGTAGGGGATTTTAATTGCAAAGTCTCGAACCCACCCAAGCTAGCTAAAATAAAAAGAGGGTTTATGGAAGAGACACAGGAATCTCCTAGAAATAAAAGGCAAGATAAATGGTCCTATGATATTTCTCACCATATGTCCCATGGATCCTTGTCTTTTCTCTCCGTGCTGCTGCTCCTCACTGCAGGCCAGCTTCCTCTATGGAGAAATTATATTTTCTTATTGATTTCATTTGCATATAGGTTTATGGAATCTGGTCCCAATTCCACATGACTTTTTAGACCCATGGCTCATCCCCGCTCAATTTGACTTATTCAGTTTGGGTTCCATGGTCTAACTTTTCAAAAAGAGAGTTGATGGGCTCAGCTTAGCCCATGGATGGATGGGTTGCTCCATCCAGTTCCCACTCTGGTCCAGTTGAGTGTTATATGTGGTATGAACCTGGATGTCCAGAGCTGTGATGCTGGAGGTAACTCCAAGAAGAAGATGGGTACAGAGGTCATGGGAATGAGTGGAAGAGGAAAGAGTCTAGAACTCTTGGCCTCAAACTGCTCTAGGGGATGAGTGTCCATTATAATTGTATGGGATCATAGTCATTATCCAGGCTGTTGTTGATTGAAATGTCATTTTCTGGCACGTGATTATATTTTATTCATCCTCATGATGTACCTCAGGAGGAAGGAGAGGGAGGGCTGTTCTCATTTATCAGAGAAGAAACTTAGAAATAGCAAAGGGAATGGAGTTGGCTACAGCTCCACAGCTCATCTGATGCCTGAAGAAACTGGAGCCTGGGGCTTGTTCTGTTAGGCTAGTGCAACTGGCAACTCCAGTGTTGCAAGGGCCAGTGTGGTCCAGGGAGAGGGATGAGGTCTTCAGACTGTGCTCCTCAGATGGCCTCAGTGGGGGCAAGGGACCCAAGCTCCGTGCCTCCAAGTTCCTTATTAGTTATGGCAACCATGCTTCAACCATGCTGCTTATTAGTATTTAGGAGTTTATCTTCTGGTGGTGTATATCTTCAGGTTGGGTGGATATTAGATCAATTTAGCTCTGTTATTTTAAAAAATTGTTTAAAAATTTTAGTGTATATAGTTATATGTAATAATGTGTTCGTTTTGATATATTCATAAATACATGTAACACAGTTTTCTCCATTTCAATTCCCAGTACTGTTCCCTTCCTTTTCCTCCTCCCTCCTCCCCAATTCTCTTCCTTTATTCTTTTGGTACTTCTCCTATTTATTTATTTTTAATCAATCATCATAACTATAATATACAAAATTGGAATGCATTGTGGTACATTCATACACACACCTAGTATAATTTGGCAGTGAAAACAGGGTGGAGAAGAGAGGAAGGAGAGGAGTCTGAGATGTGTATTCTGATACACTCATAATGTACTCATTAAAGAAAAAGATAAAAATATAGGATGAACAGCAAGAGAATGGGGTTGATGGTGGTGTGGAGGGAAATCTTGGAAAGATGGAAATTTTAGTGGCGTGGTCAGGGGCATCTTAGTATGAGACGTGGATGAGGTCTTTGGGATCAGGGTATTTGGTCTGGGAACCATTTGTGACATTGATAATGTGCTTGCCCAGGGTGGGATGCAGCAGAAGACAGAAAGGGTGCACACATCCAGATCACTTAGCAAGGCTTATAGGAATGACACTAGATCTCTCATGGTATTACTTACTCTCTGCAGGGTACATCTTTTTTTTTTTTTTTTCTTAATGGCATGTATGTTCTGCCTGATGGTAGGATGTGTAGTATATCATTCTAATTCGTGGGCTAGTGCATCTTCAATGCACAATAAATGACTAAAATCCCAGCTGATAAAAGACTGGGGACAGCTTCCTGCGCACTGCTCTGACGTGGGTAGGGATATCAACAGGTCCCATGGAGCTGATGTGAGCTTGAGCCAAGTCTCCCGGGTGCTTGTGCTGCCCTGGGGGAGGCAGCAATGTGGGCCTCTTCTCATTTGGCCCTGCTCTTGCAAGTGCTTGGGGAGCCAGGCAGGCTTCAGGTCCCCACCCCTCCTGGACAGCCAAGGTTATTCCTTCTCTCTTAAAGGACACTGCTTCAAGTTGTAGCCTTGTCCTGGATCTTTTCCCTTGGCTCCTGGGATACCCTCACAGTCATTGTCTTGCCTATTGTTTGTACATAGATTTTTAGAGGAAGGTTTCAATCCAAATTTCTAATGTTTTGGAGGAACTTCAAGAGGCCAGATGAGCCAACACACTCCCAGGATACTGGTCTCCCTGTCAGGTTTTCTGGAGAAGGTTGAATTCTTCTTCGTTTCTTTACTGTACCCCCTAAATTACTAGGTAATTGTCAAGTAACATGCAGGGGAAGCTCATCTCTCTGCACAGTGATGCCTTAGCTTTCTGTTGCTGTGACAAAATACTTGAGAAAACAACTTAAAAGGAAGAAAGGTTTATTTTGGTTCACAGTTTCAGAGATTCAGTCCATGCAGTTAACTCATTGCTTTGGGGCCTAATATGAGGCAGAGCATTATCACAAAGAGTTCATTGTGGGACAAAGCTGCTCACCTCATTGCAGCTGGGAAGCAGAGACAGAAAGAAAGAGAGAGGAAAAAAGGGCAGGAGTCCCAACATCCCCTTCAAGGACACACCTCCAATGACCTAACTTCCTTCCACTAGGTCACATTTTCTAAAGGTCTTACCACCTTCTAATAGTGTCACTGGCTGCTGATCAAGCCTTTAACACATGAGCCTTTGGGGGATATTTAAGACTCAAACCATACAAGTGGTAAGAAATGCTGGGATCAGGGCACTTATCTGGTAGAGGTGATCAGCCCTGGGTATTCTCCCTACTCAATGATGGGCCTGAGATTTGGCCCCAGCGAAGGTCAGATTATTGAGCTGTTGGACTAGATCTTGGTCTCAAAGTAGAACCTTTCCAAGGGCAGGATCAATCTCTTCAGCTGATGTAAGACTGAGGTCAATGATTCAATGGGTGAATCACTAACCACTTCTTGACATGGTCCTGAGGCTAGTGGGCAAAAAAGATGAAAATTTCTAGACCAAATGTTTCTTCAAACCTCAGGGCTCAGTACACATGAGGAATAGGTAAGGACACCCATGTCTCAGCTGCTGTCCCCTTGTGACTCTTCTTTCTATTTTGCAGGGCTCCACCTATGTCCTTCATGAAGGCGAGTGCTGTGGAAGGTGCCTGCCATCTGCCTGTGAGGTGGTGACTGGATCACCACGGGGGGACTCCGAATCTTACTGGAAGAGTGTAGGTCTAGGCCTGAGGGAGAGTGGGAAGGAGGGCAGTGACTGACCAGCCTGGGGCTCCATTCCATGATCCAATGGGTTTTGTCTCACTCCCTGCCATTTGCTTTCCCCATGGGGTGTTTGACCCAGTTGTTGGTATTATTTGGATACCAGCCAGGATTACCTTACCACTTACAAACAAGTTAAAACTGTCTCAGACTTCCATTTTATGGATTTTGGGAGAGCCCAATGCCCTCTGTGAGAATTCCATGAACTCCCAGAGGACTTATGCTCTCCTGTTCACCTGTGAATCTAAGGTCGTGCATCCCCTGAGTGGTTGGTGTAGGGATGGCTTCACCGTACTGCATGTCTTGTGGGCCCACCACCCCTCCCAAAGCTCCACAGGCCATGAGTACAGGTTGGTGCCACACCAACCCAGGCCTCAGACCTCTTCACTAATTTCCACTGAAACCTCCCTACTGGTTTTAGGGAGGTGGAAAAATGCATAATTCAGGGAAGCAAACAATATCTCTGTTCCCAAAGTCCCTCAGCTATTTCTGGAGGTCTGGGTGTAGTATCTTGCCCTCCAACTCCCCACTCTTGTCCTCCCCTGTCCAGCCCCCCAACTCAGCCAAATTCCTTCTCCTAATGCACAGCAGCTTAGCTGTCTCCCCTGGGGTCCCCAGGTCCTCACTTTGACTCTGGGTGCTTATCAAGTCATTTTCCTAATCACAGAGGATTTGCTCCTAGGGAATTTTAGTCTTGATGCCAGGATAAGAGCCGTTCTTTTCTTCTGATTAGAAGGATGAATTGGGTTCTGTTAAGCCCTGGAAACCTCAGGGGCAGGTACTGGAAGAATGTAAGGTACCCACAAGGGCCTTCTCCACTGGCTTCTTCTAGGAAGACCAATATATTTTCCTCAATAGAGAAGAAGGTTAATCATCTTGCTCCAGACAGGTCCATCTCTTACCCAGGCCCATTGCCATTCTTCTTCTCAGAGATAAACAAATGACTCATTGAGTTTTGTGGATGGGTTTCTACTGACCCCTTAGACTCCAACTTACTTGTGGATGTCCCTTCCATGTGTGCCCCTTACCACCCTATTAGTTTTTCGTCTCCCATCCATCCTGGACTAAGGCAGGTTTTGTTCATCTTACCCAAAGGCAAGGCTAGCTCAGATCAGAGGCTGGTCCATTCTAGTGGTGGCTGTATGCTTGTCCCTTTGGGGCTCATTATTCTGCTCCTTCTCTGTCTTTAATGGCCCCCACCCCCGCCCTGGACCCCCAGGCTCACACAGCCCTGTCCCATATCAGTGTTTGCAAAATACAAGGTAACCTGAGTATCTCTCCTCCAACTCAAGTTCCATCTTATCTACAAGACTTGGGTGTGGAGCAATAGCTTTGCTGCTGAGAGCATGTCAGGGACCAGTGGGGGTGGGCAGGAAAGGGTCCTCTTAATGGGCCCACGGTCAAGGCTCAACAGTGGCCTGCAGTAAGATTTATTCATGCTGAGTCAGAATAGGAAGTGGAGAGAATGGCTGCAAGTATCTGGTATTTTCTGCTCCTCATCTGGAATAAGAAGAAAGTGATCAGGGGTTGGGGGAAGGAGGCAGTGTGTCTGGATGCTGCCCATGCAGACAACTCCCACTCTAAAGCTTTTTCTAGGCAGAATCTCCTGGTGACTTTTCTGGACCATGGTTTTGGGCCTTTTCCGTTCTCTTTGCTATGGAGCCAATCTCTGATGCCAGGCTACCCATTTGCAGGCTCAGGTGCTTCAGGAACAGAGCATCCACAGCCTCCTGCCATCTCCTCCTCTCCCCATATGAATGGGAAGTAGTGCAAGGCTGGGAAATGGTTGGACTTCCTCTGCCTCTCTGTCAGCCCACACTGCTGCTTTTTGCCATTGCGTCTCTGAGCTTAGCCCAAAGCCAATAATAAAGATGGCAGGGTGCATCCCTTAGCTTAGCTCATGTAGTTGAAGGTGGTGGCTGTATGGGAAACATGACTCTAGGATCTTGGTTAGGGTGACTTTGACCTGGACTCACTGAGTGGAACTCACTAAGATGAACCTCATGGATGATTCCTTCTGTGGCTTACCCTGTGGGTGGGACTTGGATACTGAACTGGAGTTCACCTCCTGGGCCCAACCAGCTCCCTGAAAATAGTATACTGCCTTTGGGACCTTGTGCCTGAGCCTTGCTTGGCACCTTTTGACTCCCTGTGGTGTTCTGCAGGTTGGCTCTCACTGGGCCGCCCCTGAGAACCCCTGCCTCATCAACGAATGTGTCCGAGTGAAGGACGAGGTCTTTGTACAACAGAGGAATGTTTCCTGTGCCCAGTTGGATGTTCCCACCTGTCCCACAGGCTTCCAGCTGAGCTGTAAGACCTCAGAGTGTTGCCCCAACTGTCACTGCGGTAAGGCATGCTGGCCAGGGCTGAGCTGGGCCAGGTCCTCCTTCACACTTCTCTTTCTTCTTTTGGCTCCTGAATTCTTTGCCTTGTTAGCAACTCAGGGAAATGGACAGGACCCAAATATCTCTGTCTGTTCCTAATGCATTTGTGAAAGCAGATTAATGGAGAAAAACAACAGTTTCCTGGAGGTCACTGTGTCATCAGCTCTATGCTCCAATGATGACTCCTTATCATGGCTTCACACAGTTGCCATGATGTTATTGAGGGGTAGAACTGGGATTTGACCCCAGGCTCCTCTGATTCTGGAGGAATCTTGCTGCATTGCTTCACTGAGGGAAAGGAATTCCAGCTGGTTACCCCCAGCCCCCCAGCAGATAAACAAACAAATGGAATCAGCAACAAAAATCACCTTGGCCCCACCTTGCTCTGAGTTCCCTGAGAGTTTCTCTTGGGACTGAAAGTTCCAAGAGTAGAATTTCATTCTTTCATAAACTCAAACATCTTCCCATCCATTCCTGAAATATAAATTCACATGAACAAGCATCATCCTTTGAGAATGTATGAGGCTCTTCTCACTGTAGGCTGCGTGGTGAGGAACCAGGCAGCCCTGTGCTTTCTTGCCAGGAAGCAGGAAAGGAGGCCACTATGGGTTCTGCCAGGGGGACCCACAGTGCCTAGGGGTTGGTCAGGGAGCACGACCAACAGGTAGAAGAGGGAGGCTGGGCCATGGAAGGGAAGTTCCTGAGGGGAACAGGCCTGTGCCTGATTTAGAGAGGGTATGTTTGTGCTCACATTCTGTGCTTCTCTCTCCTGCAGAGCCCATGGAGGCCTGTATGCTCAATGGCACCATCATTGGGGTGAGCTGCTGCCCTCTTCTTTGGAGCAACTGGTGGGGGCAGGGAAGGGGGTCCTGGGTGGACAACCCAGTAATTCTGAAGTGAAAATGAAAGAAACCCATGAGGCCTGCCCTATATTGCATTTTGTATTGCCTGTGGGGTTTCTAGGTGTCTTGGAGCTAGGCTGAGACCGCCATCCCCACTTTTAGGGCCTGGTCCTGCTGTCTTGCCCTCCCTTTCCCCAGGCATGTGGGCATTTCTTGTGCCCACAAAGAGGCACCCTGAAGTCATTGTGCACATTTCTATGTCCCCTTCTCCCACTGCTCTAGCTTCCTGTTTGGCATGAAAGCCCTTGCAGTTACCCTCTCCATACTCAAGGTGGGAGGGCAGGAAGGGAGTGGGCCACCAGAGACAGGAAGAGCAATGCAGTGAAGGCTCATGGAAGCCATAGGCATGTGGGCAGGCCCTGGCTTGCGGTGATGAGATGGACAGAGGGGGCCTGGGGACACGGGGGAGGCCTGACCCTGGTGTCTCTGCTTACAGCCTGGGACCAGTGTGATGATGGACGTGTGCACAACCTGCTACTGTACTATGCAGGTGGGGGCCATTACTGGATTCAAGCTGGAGTGTAGGAAGACCACCTGTGAACCTTGCCCCCTGGTAAGGAAGGGTCGGAGGTACCATGGGTAATGCTGGACACTGTGACCCAAGAAATGGGACCTCACTGGGGTCTTTAAATAAATCTTGCCTTGTTTTCTGATTATGGACAGTATTTGACAACTATCAAGAAGAAACTAAAAAGGACGGGGGATATGACTCAGTGTTAGGGTGCTTGCCTAGCATGCATAAGGCCCCTTATGCATGAGTTCAATCCCTTGTACTACCACCAAAAGAAAAAAAAGTTGGGGGAGAGATGAAAAGTCACCCACCTAAATCACATTTCTGGGAAATAATTAAAATTTAGCCTTGTAAGTTTTACATTTTTTTTTTTCTCGGTGCTGGGGACTGAACCCAGAACCTTGTGCTTGTAAGGCAAGCACTCTACCAACTGAGCTATATCCCCAGCCCACCTTCTAAGTTTTAAACATTTTATTTCTATGTTTTAAAAATAAACAGCATTTGTGAATATTGTGACATTGTATTTACAGCTCTTTATCTTTTGAAACACATTACAGAAACCATTCTTTGAAAGTGTTAAAAATTAGTCAACAAATACTTATCAGACACTTGTGCAAGGCTCCTCATAACATTTCACCGAATGGATGTGTCTCAAAGGGTACAACTGACCTTGTAATATGGGATATTGGTTTAAATATTTCATCCTGTTTTTTCTGAAGTTATGACTTGGCTTAATTTGAACACTTCTATAAGGTGGCTTCCAGTGCATCATGTTACTGGTTTGGTAGATGAAAATTGGCACTTCATTGTGTCTTAAATGTATCCTTAGTTTTATTTATTTTTTATTTTAAATAACTTTAGTTGACATATAAAACTGTACATATTTGTGGGGTACCATGTGATGTCACATTTTAATTATGACTTCCGCTCCCACCTGGTTGGGATGCTATGAGCTCTGTGTAGACAGGCAGGAGCTAAACTCATGAAATCCTTAACTTCTGCCTTCAGCTCCCCTTTGTGTTTGGGGTTTCTGCTGTTTTAGAGAATACACTGATGAGAGGAGGCTCCTGTGAGCTAGATACATGGAAAACAGCCGTCACTCAGAGTGCAGGGTGGGGCTTCCTCCCCTCAGCTGTGTGAGGCCACAGGTGGGGCTGTACCGGGGGCTGGGAGGAGGCCCTCACAAGCAGAACAGCACAGAGCGATGTCTGGAGGGAATGGGGACAGGACAAGAAGCAGAAGGTCATGAGGGTGCTTCCCTTTAAGACTCAATTATAATTATTTCCCAGAAATGCACTTTGGTGACTTTCAGTCTGTCTGTCTGTCTCTCTTTCTCTTTCTCCCCCTCCCACACACCCATGCTGGGGATTGAACTCAGGGCTTCCTGAATGCTAGGGAAGAGCTTTACCACTTACCACTGAGTCATACCCCTAACCCTTTCTAATATTTTGATAGTGGTTCTTATGGAGATGAGGGGCAGTGGTTCTACATCTGTGTTCTCCATAGCACTTAGTATGGTGTCATGCTAAAAGATAATGTGGGATGAGTGGCCTCAGGAGACACAGCTCTTTTGGATAGCATGATTCAGAACATGGGCAGAACATTCCTGCCTAGCTTAAAAAGAAGCTAGTTAAGTACATGTTTTTGTTTTGTTTTTCCTTTTTTAAGTCCTAGTGGATATCCTTTTAGGTTGTGTGTGTTTAAAACAACCCCCTATAACATAGCTAGGCTTTGACATGGAATAAAATAATGCTGTCTGGAATTAGGCCTTCCTTTCACCTTGGTTGTCCACTGAACTAGGATCAAGGCAGAGACAAGACAGTAAGAGGTCCACACCAAAGCCATCCTGATGGAGGTGGGGCTGTGACCCGCTACCTGAAGGGAGAGCTTGCTAATTTCCTCACAGTGCCCTCTGGTGTTCAAAAGGTGGCACGGTACCTTTCTGGGCCTTTGCAGAGATCCACCTTTACAATCTAGCCTTGATGTAGGTTTCTAAATGTTTAAAAACCCATGGCCTTTTTTAGATTTGTGCATTTTTCCAGTTTTCCTCCAACATTCTGATATCTTCCCAGCAGGGTTTCTCCCTCTGCCCTCTTGAGAACCCCTGGAATAACATTCTTTCTATGCATCTCTCAAGCTTTGCTGAAACCTGACTCCATTGATTCTATTCTAGCTCGGCATCCTTAACTGGACTTAGCGTGCTCTTCTGCTATGAAGGGCCTCAGTGAGGCCACCAGGGGGTTGGGAGCTGTTGTGAAGTAAGTCAAGGTAGGTCTGCTTGAACTGCCTCTGTCAGACTGAAATCTTAGCGTCGTCTGAGTTGTGAGGCCTCTGTTGCTCCCCAGGGACACAATGCTTACATCTATAAGGAGACCAGAAAAAGGTGGGTGGGGTGCTCAGTGGTAGAGGTGAAGTTTGACAAATAAGATTCAAGAAAATGAGGAAGAGAGACTGCCTTGTCTTGGAACACTCAGAAGAAGGAGAATGACCCTGAGCTGACTTTGAGTGATGGGTTGAATGGAGGACCTTCCAGGATGGGGGATAGTGAACAACTAACTGTCAGACAGAAGCAAAGATCAGAAAAGGGAAGCAGAGGGAGATAAGACTGAAGGGCCATGAGCAGCCAGTGGAACACATGGAAAGGGGCATGATGGGGCAGGAGAAGCAGGATTAAATTAGTGGTTAATTAAGCTAAACAAGAGAACTTTGTGGTAGGCTGAGAACTTGGCTCAGTAGGAGAAGAGGCTGCTTTTTGCTGCGGTGATTGAACGTTCTGGTGAAAGTCCATGTGACAACACCCCTTTCTGCATATGGCGGCACGTGCGACACACATCCACTGCTGGTAGCAGCTGGAAGGTCCAGCAATGCTCCTCATTGTCACCGGCATGGCATGCACCATGGTGTGCTCTACAGAGAACACATGGGAGGGTCTCTTTCCCGCACTCACTTCTGTGCTGCTGCATCTCCTTTCCCTTCCCTTTCCCAAGTCCCTGCCACACCCAGAAAACCACTGTTCCTCTACTTATTTTGCACCCCCTTCTCCTTTCCTTCACTCCACTCTACATTTCTTGTTGACTTCACTTTGCCCTCTGCCTCCCCGATGTGTGGATTTTCCTCCACTGCCTGCCCCTTCCTATTGAAGCCCCCTCCTCCTTTTGCCTCTACTGCCTTGTTGTAAAATTTGGCCCATTATCTTATTCAGGCCCCACTGAGGGGTGGGCATTCCCTAGTCTCTTCTAACACTCACTAAAAATCACCCAAATCCAACCTCCCATGAAATTCGGTCTGATTGAAGCCGTATTTTATTTCTTCAATTTGACTCATAACCACTCACGTTCACTCAATGCTTATTCCATCTCTTTTCTTCTTCTCTCATTTACCTCGGTCACGCACCTTCCAGGAATTGTGCATTTTAAAATACACGGTTTCAAGCTCACAACGGAAACACTACCTCATGGCTCTCAAAC
Source organism: Glaucomys volans (assembly GCA_020662805.1). Classification (NCBI taxonomy): domain Eukaryota; kingdom Metazoa; phylum Chordata; class Mammalia; order Rodentia; family Sciuridae; genus Glaucomys; species Glaucomys volans. The sequence continues at coordinate 241,628 of JAJEJO010003775.1, read as the reverse complement.
TCCGGCAGTATTCTTTCGAAGTGGTATTTTTGGCTGGGGTCCAGTCTCCCTGCTTTTGTGCTGAGCTCCGTCCTCACTGGTCTCCTCCACTGCCAACTCCCCGAAGACACATCAAGCTCATAGTTGATTTATGAGGAGCAAATTGTTTAAATTCACTTCTGAGCAAGCCTACTGACGCCTGTCCTTGATCTTGAGGTGCATCTTCTGTCTGGGTACTGAAACTGACCTGTTAAGAGATGCTTGCCGCAAAGACCTCAAGACCCCAGTGGTGTGACTCTCCGCCTGGCAATTCCCTCCGTGTGGCAAAATGAGAACAAAATGACAACAGAGCCAGTTTTTCACAGAACTAAATTCATTCTTTAAATTTTTTTTTGAGATTATCTTCTTTTTAAGGGAAAGGGTGAGAAGAGTTAAGAACTTTAAGTTTTATGAAATGATGAGACAGGTGATGGTAATTTTGCAGTTTTTACTTTATTTAAATTATTTAAAATACTCTTAGTTTGCAAAATAAAGAGTTGGGAACCTTATGGTGTCTTCCCACTTTGGGGGCATTTTTGTAAAAATAGTGAAATCCTACTGTCTGGAAGCTGCTGCTTCTTCCCATGCAGATACAAATGAAGGGCTTTCACTGGAAGCCACCATCAACAAGTTCCTAGCTGAACTCAGGGGTGCCCACTCAGTGCCAGCTGCTGGGGATACAACAGAGAGCAGTGTAGACATAAGTGGAAACCTACATTCTTCTCAGAAAGAAGCCTCATATTGCTAAGCTTTTAAATTTTAGCCATTGTGGAGTGATATCCTGGAGTATTTTAAATTTGCATTTCTCTGTTGACTAATGATGTAAAAGCATCTTATGCACTTATTGCTTATTTCTTTTGTGAAGTGTTGGTTTAAGTTTTATTTTAAAAATAATTTTTAAGTTGGGTTGTTTGACTTTTTATTATAGAACTGCCTGAGTTTTCTCTTTATTTTAGATACTAGGTCTTTATCACAATATTTTTCTCAATGTTTCAGCTCTTATTTTTCTTAATTATAACTTTCGAAGATCAGAAGTTTAAATTTTGGTAAAATCTGGTTTATCAATGTTTCCTTTTATGGTGAGTGTTTTTCATATCCTGTTTAGGAAATCTTTGTCTATTTTAAGGTTGTGAAGATATTCTCTCAGGTTTTCTTCTAGAAGCTTTATGGTGTTAGATCTTGTGTTTAGGTCTATGATCCATCAGGAATTAGTTTTTGTGGATGCTGTAAAATAGGATAAAGATGCATTTTTTCCTCCCACATGGATACCCAGTCATTCCGGTACCATTTGTTAAAAGATTATCCTTTCCCTCATTGAATGATGTTGGCATCTTTGCAAAACATGAATTGTCTATATCTCTGTGGATGTACTGCTGAACTCTTTTCTGATCCTCCAATTAATTTGTCTTTTCCATCATCACACCACTGTCTTGATTACTGTTGCTTTATTGTAAGTCTTGAAGTCAGATCATGCAAATCTTTCAACTGTTCTTTTTCAAGATGGTTTTAGTTATCTCACGACATTTTTGTTTTCATGTAAATTTAGTCAGTTTGTCAATTCTTATAAGATTTAAAAATGTGCTGGATTGTATTGAATATAGAGGTTAATCTAGACAGAATGGACAGCTTGAAGATCTTCAGTTTTTCAATTCATGAACATAGTGTATCTCTCCATTTATTTAGACTTTGTCTCTGTTTGTGCAGCTATAATAAAATACCTGAGACTGAGTAATTCTTAGAGAAAAGAAACTTATTCTCTCATAATTCTAGAGGCTGGGAAGTCTAAAATTAAGATGTTAGCAGATATGGTACATGGCCTGTTCCTCATAGGTGAAAATTTCTTGTGGTGTTCTGACATGGCAGAAGCAAAAGAGCAAAGTTACTAGGGCATTCCACTCAATCTCTTTAGAAGAATACTAATTCATTCATGAGGACAGAATTCTCAATACTTAATCATTTCCCCAAAAGTTCTATCTTTTAATCCCATCACCTTGGGGTTTAAGTTCCAACATGAATTTTGTAGGGACACATATAAACTATAGCAGTTTTCTTTAACTTTTCTCTGCAGTGGTGTGTGATTTTTAGTATAGATGTCTTGCACATATTTTACTAAATTATTTTGTAGAATTTTAAGTTTTTGGATGATATTATGATTGAAAATTTTAAAAAATTTCATGCTCTTATTTTTTAATGGTTTTATACTTTTTTTTTGCACATTCATCTTGTATTATGCAGCCTTGCTAAATCCACTGATCAGTTGTAGTAATGTCTGACTGACTAGGCAGCTGACTTGCTGGCTGGGTGGCCAACTGCCTGCCTGTCTGCCTTCCTTTCTTCCTTCCTTCTTTCCTTCTTCCGTCCTTCCTTTTTCCTTCCTTCCTTTTTCATGAGGGCAGATTCCTAAGGATTTTGTATATAAACAGTTATGAAACCTTCAGATAAAGACAGTTTTACTTCTTCCCTTGCAGTCTTTCTGACTTTGGTTTAATTTTCTTGTGTCATTTTGGCTAATACTTCTAGTATGATATCCAGTTGGAGTGATGAGAATATTTTGTTTCTGACCCTAAAGGGAATTAATTCACTAAGTATGTTATAGTTTTATTTTTAGCAGATTGAAGAACTTCCCTCTATTCCTATCATGCTTAGAGTTTTTGTCATGAATGGTAGTTTGAATTTTCAGATAGTTTTACTGTATTAGGATGATCAAATGGTTTTCCCCTTAAACTTGTGTTAATATGAGAAATTGCATTGATTGATTTCAAATGATAAGCCAACAATTGATTCTTTTGATAAATCCCATTTGGTCATGATATGTTACCCTTTCCTACATCTACTATTAGATTCACTTGCTAATATTTTATTAAAGTTTTTTTATGTCTATGATCAAAGTGATAGTTTTAAATCTTCTTCTCTTGTAATACTTTTGTTCGGCTTTTTGATCAGGATTATGCTGCATCCAATAAAATATGGTGGGCAGGGTTTCCTTTTTTATATTTTTGGTCTCATGTCTTCCTAAAATTTTTGACAGATTTCACCAATGAAGCCTTCCAGTCCTGAAGATTTTTCATGTGGGAATGCTTATATAGAAAATTCAGGTTTTTGGCTGGGCGTGGTGGCACATGCCTGTAATCCAAGCGACTTGGGAGGCTGAGTCAGGAGGATCGCGAGTTCAAAGCCAGCCTCAGCAACTTAGCGAGGCCCTAAGCAACTCAGTGAGACCCTGTCTCTAAATAAAATACAAAATAGGGGATGTGGCTCAGTGGCCGAGTGTCCCTGAGTTCAATCCCTGGTTCCAAAAAAAAAAAAAAGAAAAAAAAAAGAGAAAGAAAATTCAGCTTTTTGAATAGAAAAGGACTTAAGCAGGTTTTTCTGTTTCTTCTTGAGTAAGCTTTGGTAAATTACCTTTTCATGGAATTTATCTACATCATATAAATTTTCAAATTTATTGGTATAAATTGTTTATAACATTTCCTTTTTATACTTTAAATGTATATGAGATCTATAGTTGTGCTTCCTTCACTGTTCCTGATATTGACAATTTGAGTTTTATTTTATTTTCTTGAATAGTCTAGCTAAAGATTTATTATATTTCTCAATCTTTTTGAAGATCCAATTTTTGTCTTTTTGTTTCCCTTTTATATATTTGTTTTATTTTACTGATGTAAACAATTATTATTTCTTATTTTGTTGTGATTTTGGGTTAATTTGCTATTCTTTTGCTAGTTTCTTAAGATGGAAGCTTAGATCATGATTTTTTAATGTAAGAATTTAAAATACAAATTTCCTTGTAAGGACTGTTTTTGCTGTACTTCTCAAATTTTTATATTTTAAATATTATCTCTAGTTTAAAATATTTTCTATTTTACTTTATTTATTCTTTCATTAATGGGTTATTAAAAAGTATTTTATTTTCCTGGGCACTGTGGTGCATGCCTGTAATCCCAGCAAGTCAGGAGGCTGAGTCAGGAGGATCCTGAGTTCAAAGCCAGCCTCAGGAACTTAGCAAGATCCTGTCTTGAAGTAAAAAATAAAAGGGGCTAAGGATGTGGCTTAGAGGTTAAGAACCCCTAAGTTCAGTCCTTGGTACAAAAAAAAATGTATTTGATTTGATTTCCAAGTATTTGGGAGTGGGTGTTTCTAAATACCTTATTGATATTAGTATCAGCTTAATTTAATGCAGTCATTGAATATAATCTCATAATTAAAGAATTTTGACATGTATTTTGGCCCAGAATTTAGTATATCTTGGTAAAAATTCTACTGTGAATTTTGAGGAGAATATGTGCTATTCAGTTTTTGAGGTGTAGGAGTCTATTGTTTTATTAGGTCATAATGATTGGCATAGTTCTCCAAATCTTCCGAGCCATTACTGATGATTTCCTTCTTGTCCTATCAATTACTGAGAGAACATTAAAATCACCAATGAAAGACTAAGTATAAACCTGTTCCTCTCCTTAGTTCAGTCAATTTTTGCTGTATAAATTTCATAATTTATTAATTTTTAATAGCTCTGCTATTAGAAGCATAAACATTTAGGGTTGTTATGTCTTCTGGATAAATGTACTCTTTTATCATTATGATATGTTAATTTTGGTAACATTCTTCATTTGTAGATTCTTCAAGTCTACTGTGGGGTTGGGGATATAGCTCAGGTTTGCCTTGCAAGCACAAGGCCCTGGGTTCAATCCCCAGCACTGAAAAAAAAAAAAGTCTACTGTGTTTGGTATTAATATGCCTATATCAACCTTCTTTTTAAAAAACAAAAAAATCATTGAAATGTATCAATAGTATATATTGGTAGGGTTCAGCATGATAATTCAACACATGCATAAACCATTCACTCATCAAGTATGGGTAATTAGCATTTCCATCTCCTTAACATTTTATGTTTGGAGCCTTTGAGCTCCTTTCTTCCAGATCTTTTTAAAATGCACACTAGGTTATTATGAACTATAGTCATTTTACAGCTGTGTAACACCAAAGCTATTCCTTCTCTCTAATTGTGCTTCGGTGCTTATTATCCAGTCTTCCTTTATTTACTTTCTCCCTCCACCATTCTCAACTTATAGTCATCAGTATTCTACATTCAGAAAGACATTTTTTTTTTTAGCTTTTACATGTGAGAGAGAACACATGGTATTTATATTTCTGTGCTGGCTTATTTCACTTAACATGTCCTCTAGTTTTATTCATTTTGCTGAAAGTGACAGGATTTCATTCTTATTTATGGCTGAATATTGTGTATGTTTACCAAATTTTCTTCATCCATTCATCCATTGATGGGCACCTAGGTTGATTCCATATCTTGGCTGCTATGAATTGCACTGCAATGAACATGGAAGCTCTTTGGTATTCTGATTTCATTTCCTTTGGCTGTATACCCAGAAGTGGGATATCTGGATCTTCTGTTAGATCTGTTTTTAGTTTTTTGAGGAACCTCCATACTCTTCTAACAGCTATGCTAATTTATATTCCCCTGACAGTATGTAAGAGTTCCTTTTTTTCCCCACATTATTGTTAGCATTTTTATTACCATTATTATTGTTGTTGATGATAGTCATTCTAACTGGTGAGGAATGATATCTCATTGCAGTTTTGATTTTCTCAGTTCTCTTATTCTTAGTAATTTACATACTGTATCTTTCCCCTTACTTTTATTTTTAATCTGTCTATTTTAATAGTCACACATGAACTTGGAATTCATTGCCAGTTACTCTTCTTACAGGGGATTAATATTTTTGAACTTAAAAAAAATTTAGCAATTTGGCACCCAAAACCAAATAATTGAATCAATAAATGGGACATTTCTCAAAAGAAGAAATATAAATGGTTAACAACCATAAAGAAGACGGAGAAAACACAGATAAAAGAAGCAAAACCAATAAAGAGAGAGGGAGAAAGTGGGAAAAAGAGAATTTAGCTATTAGAGGGAGAAGAAAGAAGAGAAGGAGTAACAAGAGAAACAAAAACAAAATACGTTAATAAAAACCTCTAACCCTCAAAAGACCAAACAAAGCAAAACAGCAAAAACAAATTAAAAAGAAAAAGATGATAAGAAAGAAAAAAAGAAGGAAATATATCTGAATATATATTTCTATCTCTCTATGTATATATACATACATTCATTCATACATACATATATATCTGTGTGTGTATATGTGTATGTATCCACGAACCAAGGAGCAAATAAAGAATACACACACACACACACACACACACACACACACACACATTCTTAATGAAGCGTGAAAGAATTGGAAAGAATTGTCTCTGCTGAGATGGTCAAAACTGTCTACAAGGATGACTATTTGCTTCCTATGTCAGACTGCCTTCTGTCCATTTCTTCTTGGGCTACATACCCCTTAGAGAGAGCGAGGGCTGGGGATTGTTAGATCAAGGGCTGGGGGTGGTTAAACCTTTCCTCTTTGTGTAGTTCACTGAACTGCCAGACAGACTATATAGATGCACTCCCAGGTTGGGGCTGAGGCAGAATTCTAAATGTGAAATTCTGGTGGCTAGAATTCTAAAATTTAGAATTATAAAATTCTGAAATTCTTTAGAATTTTATCAGATGGTATCTGCTTTATAGGAGGCAGATGCTGAGCTCTGTTGGGTGTCTTGAGTCTCAGGGGCCTCCCAAGAATTCTACTCATAGGGCTGGGTGACGCACCCTCCACAGGTTCCACGCACTTACCACCTAAAAATATGGTCTTCCCAGGTTCATCCCCAAGTGAAATTAGGCATGCCCATTTAGTTTCCCTGACTCTCTTCAGCTGGTCACCTGAGCCACAGACTCAAAGAGAAAGCAAGTTGTACTTTCCTTCGTATCTCTGACTTAAATCCCAGGATACAGTCTTGGTGCCTGTTTCAATCACATTCTACCAGGTATACCTCAGGCACATGGTAGGCACTGTCTGGAATAGTATGATCCTGGGATATCATAGTATTTGCTATGATCTCCTGGGATGCCACAGCAGCAATCTGCAGCTGGCATCTTCTGGATGGCTCCTGCCTCAGCTCTCTGCTTGCCAGTTGAGAAATGTGGAGAACTTTTCAAGCATCAGATCATTGTGGAGCCTCTGGTTTAGCTGAGTTCAGACTGACTTTCTGTTCTACAGGTTTTCCTGGGCCAAATTTGCCCACTGTGTTTCTCTATTTTTCTGTTTGTTTCCCCTTCCTTTTGCTGTGAACTGGTGCTGCGGAGTTGACTGCAATGTATTCTTTCTTGTCTTCTTTTCAAAGCACATGAATTTCTGGGTCTCAGTGAGTCTCTGATGGTCCAATTTTGCATTTCTGTGAATTCCCTCTTTTCACCCACTTTGCTGAGAAGCAGTACTCCCACTGTTTGAACCCCAAGTCACTGAACAACTGCAAAGTGCAGCCTTCCTGGAATCTGCCATCTTTGCTGTCTCTGCATGAAATATTTTACTATGTATTAGCCTTGGTAGAGGTACATCGAAGAGACTCTTAATTCTACAGTTCTCCCACAATGAATGTGAAATTTGGTTCCAGCAAGTTGTTAGGTTTTGATGGTTCACTTGGAACTAAAGGAGATTTGATTTTTAAATTACATTAGGGAGATCTATTTCAGCATTTCTCTTAGTCCTAGGGCAAATATCTTACTCCTGAGGAATGGTCTTTACTCTTAAGGCCTGATATTGATGAAATTTTGATGGAAACCTGAGATGTTGACATAGCCCCTCCAACCTGGTAGAATTTGGACTCCAGATAGTCTCTCCCCTGTGGTGTGTGGCAGCTGAGATTTCCACTCAGGTCTTTTAACTGTCCAGCTGTTGTTTTGTCCCTGGCTTATTGTAGGCTTCCCTGGATAGACAACTAAGAAGTCAATCAGAGATTGGAGGGGAGTTTACATGCAGATTTGGGACCTTTCCCTTTCTGACTTCCTCTTTTTTTGAGTATATTTTTTCTCCTTCAGTTTCCAACTCTTCCAGCAGTTGCAAACTCTTTCCTCTGAGTCCTCAGACAAATACAAGTATAATTTTCTGCTTAGGTTCCAGCTACCCAGAGTCATACAGACTTCTCTGATGGAAAAAGACATTTAAATATGAATCTTGTCCATTGTGGCTCCCTTTTGTCTCTGATTTTGGTCATCCTCCAATGCCTTTAAATAATTGTTTTAAATATTTTGTTAATAGTTTATTATTATTATCTGAAGGAGGGTAAGTCCAATACAAGCTATTGTGCCACTACTAGAATCAGAATTCTATCCAAAGGTTTCTAAGCAGGAGAGTGACATGACTTGACATATCTTAAGAATGTCATTCTAGAAGGCATATGGTGACCTATAATAGGGGATGAGAATGGAGGTACAAAGACAAAATAAGACTACTACCAGAGTCCAGTGGAAGATGACGCTTGCTTGGACTAGATGATAGAGGATACTGGTAATGACAAGCAGTGGATAGCTTGAGATGCATGTTTTGGCAAGAATGGGTGATGACTGAGTGGGGAGGGATGATAAAATAGAGGAGTGAAGGATGACTTCCATGTTCCCAGTTTGAGCAACTATGTCATGACACCATCTTCCAAGATAAGAAAGACTGGAAAAGGATGATATATGGAGCAAAAATTAAGTTTCGTTTTGGAAATAAGTCTTGAGATAATAATAAGATAAACAATCATCCAGTAAACAATTGAATGTGTAAGTGTGGAGTTCAGGGGAGAGGTCTAATTTAGTAGGTCAGATTGCTAAGTTTGAGCAAAATGTACTTATATAAAGGGAAGAAATGCTCTCTGGGCGACTGAGAACTGATAAAAGCTAGTTAAGGTTGAATGTTGACTTTCAGAACTCTGGGTGGAATGGCTGGATAGGAGATGAAAGGCCAGCAATGCAAGTCTAATTATAATTGGAATGTTCTGGGGAGATCAACTATGACAGCTTTCTTTCCTGGATACAGGGTTACAGGGAAGAGAAGACTCCAGAAGAATGCTGTGGGAAGTGTTTGCCTACAGCTTGCACTATTCAGTTAAGAGGAGGCCAGATCATGACGCTGAAGGTAGGAGCAAGCTGGACTCAGGGGCCCTGTCATGTCACCATCTGGTTCCCTCTCACATCACCATCTGTTTTCCTATTTGGGGCTGTTTTCTTTAAGAAGGAGGGACTAATTTAGGTTGAATATTGGCTTCTTTTTCTATTTCTTTCTCATTTCATCAAGAAAAGATAGATGACCTGTAGAAGGCATAGAATTTTCTCTTTGATTTAGCTATTTTGTTGCTCTGCTTGGCAAGAGTACAGTTGGTGTATGGCCTGATGATTTGGAATTGATGGATCTTTAAGATTTTCATTTTTTTAGGATTTTTTAATTGGTTCTTCTTTTTAGTTATACATGACACTAGAATCCATTCTGACATAATTATACAAGCATGGACTATATCTTGTTCTATTTCAGCCCCCATCATCTCTCCATCCTTTTCCCTCTCCCCACCCCCTGCTCCCTTCCCTCTGAGTTGGTGGATCTTCAAGGTTTTCTATAGCCTGGAGAGTCTGTGAGATCATGCAGCAGGGTGAATAAACTCTGATCTATGAAAGCCGAAATTAGCTGGTGGGGCTGAGAGTTGATGCCTCTGGCTCATCTCTTATTCCTTTATCAATTAGCCAGTTCACGCTCACTAAGTCTTTGTTCTTGAATCACTTGCATGGTCAGAATAGAATTTTCCACTTTATACATCCCTGTTCACAGAAAATAAGTTGTAAAACTGAGACTCCATTTCTAGTCTGTATCCTGAGTATGGGGATTTTATATGCATTGTCTTATCCTTCTTCCCTAGTTCTTCAAATTGCTTCAGCAACTCTGAGGAGTAAAGACCATGGTTTGGAGTGATTTTTTAACCCAAACACCGTCTTTGAATTTGTTCTGCCCACTTCTCTCTTTCCTTTCAGCGTGATGAGACACTCCAGGATGGCTGTGATAGTCACTTCTGCAAGGTCAATGAGAGAGGAGAGTACATCTGGGAGAAGAGGGTCACAGGCTGCCCACCCTTTGATGAACACAAATGTCTGGCTGAGGGAGTGAGTAATTGCAGCTCAGACCCTGCTTTGTCTTGACCATCTCAATCTTTGACTCTAAGAATAGTGTCCTTTTGAACAGCATGCAGCCCAGTTCTTAGTCCCATTATCCAAGGCAGACCTCTGACCTACTTTAAGAATCGATGAAATTACAGAATTAAAGCCTGATGGAGAGAAAAAGTTCTCTGCAGTATAGGATTTTTTTTTTTTTTTTCAATCTGTCACTTGAGGAAAGCTGAATCTGCGATCCTTGAATAGGAAGGTGAGAGATCAAACCAATTTCAGTTTCTTTGGGGATGATCCTCCTGATGACTCAGTTGGAAGAAAATTCAAAATGATCAAAATTGCTTCTTCTTGGTCAGGTAGGGTGGTTATGGGTTCACACTTGTGATGGGACAGCACAGTTTACATCTGGGGATGTAAGCTCAGGGCTGTGAGTTCAGAGCTAGGAATTGATCTGGAGTGAACAGAAAACTCTCCAGTATGAACTATTTGTGTCTAACCTATGACTCTGCTCTCTTCTTAGGGGAAAATTATAAAAATTCCAGGCACCTGCTGTGACAGATGTGAGTACAATACTGAAAGTTTGTCCTTTGGAACTCACTAGACCGAGTCTAGGCACTATTCTTTGGAACGAGCTTTATGCCAGAAGGATATTTCTTGGTTGCCAATCATTATGTACAACTCTGCAGGGAACTGCCTCCTCTCCCTGAGTGTTCTTAGACTGCCCGCTGTTCAAATCCCCTTTCAAATACCTGCAGAGCGATCTCTCCCCACCTTTCCTCCAAACTCCTTACTGTCTCTAGCCACTTATGTGCCTTTGCTCCTAGACCTAACCATGAGAGAACATCTTCTCTCTCCAACAAGCTCCCTGAGCAGGCACTCTTGATCCATGATCTTGACAGAGCAGATACTTTATGCACATCTATTCATTGCATATGATGCTATCTTGGAGAGAAAGGGAAGCCACCAGATGACTAACGATAGTCCATTGCATGCTATAGGGGCTGTAGATAACATTACGCTGCTCTCAAAGATTCACAAGATTGGTCTAACTTTATTGCCCCCTTTTCTAACTTTATTGCCCCCTTTTCACTCATGGTTCCTGTTGACCTTGCAGTTATGTCACATTGATTGGCTCTAATCATTCATAGTAACAGTTTTGGAGATATACATCAGACAGTTTAATTCCCACACATTCTTATGTTCATGAAAACAAGTAGCTTAGAATTAACTTGCCTGGACTAATAACTTTTATTTTTAGTTTTTATTTTGTTTTGAATTCCTAGGCCCATTGCTTACTTTCAGGTAGAAATAAGCAGAGTGAAAATGTGACTGCCTTCATTATTCAATCCTTTGTTCCTTTTTTGATGGCTTACTCTGACAGTCCCTATAATTGCTGTACCCAAATCACAGATTGAGGAAAGACACACTGAAAGCATTTCTTTCTACAATTCCCCTCTGAATAGTTTAAGAACTGAAGTCAGGAAACCATCAGGGGAGATGAAATCTCTCTATACTGCATGTGGAATTTGGTTAGGAGGCTGTTATCTACAAAACCAGCAGCAAGGAGCCTTTGTTGGTTGATGTGTTCAGGAGGCTTCGAGAATTCCATAAGGAAAGGAAAACACACCAGTTTCAGGGATTTATATCCACAGGAAAAAAAATTACACGTTTGCCCAAATATGTTTTCCTTACTCATCCTCTTCATATAGTTGGCAAGCTTTCCCTTTAAAATGTAATTATTTGGAAGTTGGGGGGCAGGCTAATATGTAGTTAGGATTGACTTGGATTTGGAGCCATCCTGGAATGGGAATAGTGAGCTGGCATTAACTCTTAGAATTCTCAGTGGGCCAAGTAGAGTTTCAGTTTGAACACCACTAACCCTTGCATGCAAGAGAACCCATGTAGGTAGCAGTACCCCAAAAGAGGACTTCATGAAGGCTCTTTGGGATTTTCTTAGCCCCCACAGAGGCAGTGAGTCCCTTAAGTGGTCATGACATTTGCCTTTCCTCTGACCCAAAGGCACGTATGGATTTAATATCAACCTATCAATTAATGCCATTCTATTTATTGGTTATTCATTGTCCATTAGCATGTGGGTATAACTATAGCATGAGAGCACTGCCACAGCCATTATGGTTTTTAGACTCTGCAATTATATTAAAGCAAGTCTTATCCATCTACACCACCAAATTACAGTGTATTTAGGCTCCTTATGCAATTAAATTGCACTATTCAATGAATTAAATCCAGCAATAACTGTATCTCTGAATTTGAAGGGCCAGGAGCAACAGAGGTGAACCAGGATAACTTAATTCTCCTACCTGCAGCTGGATTTGTTTATTTGTTGACTGTGACATGGGCCTATTTCCAGGTCATTGAGGGCACTGTGACTGAAGAGTGTTCTACAGAACCCCAGCCAGTCCCCCAGCTCTATCTCTCATCTGTCTTATAGGTGAGGAGCCTGACTGCAAAGAAATCACTGCCAGGGTGCAGTATGTCAAAGTGGGGGACTGTAAGTCTCAAGAGGAAGTGGACATTCATTACTGCCAGGTAAGGCTCTCTGACTTTGCTGAGGCCTGGGTGGGAAGGGCTGAGTCTCTTTGTTTGAACCAGGACAAAAACGTGTCTCTTCAGTTACTTACTAGAAGGATCTGGAAAAATCACAAGGAGAGAGGAAAGTAATTGGAAGTTTCTGAAGTAAATGTTTTATTAAGTAACTAGGAATTTTTTATCCCAGAAGAAAGACCCAAGTTCTTTAAAGAGAATGAAGAACTTTTTTTTTTTTAAATGGAAGATTGGGGCTACATTTCCTAAAGATCAATCAAATATGCATAGACATTGCAGCTAGAAGGATTTGGGTGTGCACATGGAATAGGGGAAATATCAGACTTCCCTGAGATCTACCTTTAAAAATTGCCCAGCTGTCCTGGGTGTGTCTGGATGAGGCATGATCTGCCTTGCTTGGAGAAGTAAGGGGAAGACATGGGCTGCCCCTAATCCTGCTGCCCCAGACTTCTCCAGCCTGGTAATGTCCTGCCTCTCTGCTCCATTGCAGGGCAAATGTGCCAGCAAAGCTGTGTACTCCATCGACACAGAGGATGTGGAGGACCAGTGCTCCTGCTGCTCACCTTCACAGACAGAGCCCATGCCGGTGCCCCTGCTCTGCACCAACGGCTCTGTCGTGTACCATGAGGTCCTCAACGCCAGGCAGTGCAGGTGCCACCCCCGGAAGTGCAGCAGGTGAAGTTTGCTGCAGCTGCCGAGGATGCCTGCTGCTGCCCACCTTGGCACGACCAGCCAAACTGCTGCTCAGTCCTCTGCACTACTGCTCTGTGCCCTCTTGGGCCCACAATAAAATAGCCAAGCTCTCATCTTGCACAAGGCTGGTGGTACGCTGTTTGTAAGCCCGAGATGGCAACTGTAGGCTAGGACTGAGTCTGAGGCTAATTCCGAGGGAGAAGGCAGGGCCCCATCTTCAAACACGGCAGCCCCAGTGTCCATGGGAGGGACTGTTAACCTCTGGGAATGATTGGTGTTTCTGCCTCCGTGGGGTGGGGAGGCACAGTGTGGGGAAGGCCTCTTTTGAAACTCAACCCAGCGGCCTGAAGTGAAAGGGATTTGCTTAGAAATACTGAGTTCTCAAGTCTCTGAGTTGAGGGACTTCTGGGTATAAGAGAGGGGTGGGCCCTGGGATCAGATTTCTGCCAAGGTAGATATGGCTATTGTTAGTGTGGCTGGCATTGTGGAAGTGTCCGACTAGGTGTGACAAAGTTCCTGTGTGCCCTTAGTGATCTCTGGTGATCTCTGTGGAAGGGGAGCTGCTGAGGACCGAGGGTACCTGGAACCCTGGTGCTGGCAGGTGTAGGGGCATGGTCCCACCATGCTCAGCCATGGCACACCTGGGCTCCACACATGGCCCTTACTCACCTATGTGGCCTCGAATAAGCCCATTAATGGTTCTCAGACTTAGTTTCCTCCTCTGGAAAACTGAAGTGGTGGTCTCACTCATGGGTTTGTGAGGATAATAAACTGTCTAAAATAAAGCCTGAAAGTCCTTAGATAATTGCACCTTGTTCGAATGTAAGAAGAGACAAGAATAAAAGTAAAGAAATCAAGTCTCAGAGTGGGAATAAGTGACTCTAACATCATTAATAAACATTAGGATTTCCTTCATTCTAAGGACTGAAAATGCTTGTTAGATCAACACCCCATGTGCCCCAGATATCCTTAGTGGGAAGAGCTATAGATAAAACCAAATATCACTTAGCCTCCAAATCACCTACTAGTATTGGCACTCTCAGCTAGAGATTGTCCTTCCTTAAAAGTATGAGAAAAAGTTTACAGGTGCATACTGGCAAGATGGTGGAGACTCTGGTGGAGGAAAGAATGACCATGAGAATGAAGGGGATATCCTGGGTGTGCCACAGAAATTTGATGGAAAAGTTAGTTTCATTTCAAATCAACACAAGAGAGACTCAACTCATTGAAAGCACTGAGTGTTGGAGCTGAAAAGGATTGAGATATCATCTAACCCATGGTCCTTCCCCCACTGCTGTACAAATGAAGAAAACAGCTCAGAGAAATCAAGTGGCTTTCCGAAGGTCACACAACTGCTGAATGACAGGACCAGGTTCAGAACCCAGTGCTCAGACATCTAGACAAGAATTCCCAGGCCACTCCGCCAGAGACATAGGATCTTGATCCCTGCTGCCTGAAGATTCTTTCCTTGCTATCGTGGGAACTAGTGCTTGCTGCCTTTCCTAGGTTTCTGCCACTTCCGTTATGCCTGGGACTAACCTCAAGAGAAACTGTTACAGAGAAATGGAAGAGATGGTACTGAGTAGGTTTGGTGGGGAGTTCAGTGGGGCGGAGGGAAGGAAGAATGGATAGAAGTTTTGTATAACTACTCAATAATTCAAAGGTTGTCATCTCTTCACCCATCCCCCAACCCCCCAACTTTGAGGAGCCTCTAAAGGTCTCTTGCAGGAGGAAACTAGATCCAGGGAATTAACTGTCATTCTTCTGACTGATCGCCTAACACTTTACCTGGGGACAGGGTGTTATTGGAGGCATCTGCTGCAGAGAAGCTTGGCAGGGAGCTGTCTCTCCAGCATAGGTTGTCAGTTTTTCAATGTCAGTTTCAGTGCTTTGATGGCCTGACCTTCTCATAGGTACTGACATGACATTTCACTGTCAAGAATAAAAGCCAAAGTAGCTTTTAGAAAGGACCTTTTATGCTCACCCTTAGACCAAATGAGATAACAGTTCCTTAAGGTGTTTTAGAGGCAGTCTCAAGGAAGAAGTTTACAGGGACTAGGGGGAGAGAAGAAAAGGAATGGATAAAAGAACAATGGTAGAAACTTTCCCACCTTTTGAAACTGAAACAGTTTGGAGAGCATCCCTAAAAGTAAACAGGAAAAGGGTATTGTCTGGGAGAGAGAGACACAATCTGAATAGCAAAGTGTTAGGACCTGGGATGCTGGAGCAGGCTGCCTGCTTTGGAACTTACCACACCTTTTAGAGTCAAGTCGCTTGACCTTTTATACTGCAGTCTCCTCATCTGTAAAATGGGCACAATACAGTAATTACCCCAAATAATTATTATAGGATTAAAATAACTATTCTAGGTAAAGCATTGAGAAGCGTGCCTGATAAAGACAAACTCCTACATGAATATCAGCCTTTATTACTTGGAGTGGGTGAACAAAAGCCCCCAAAGTTGGGATATAATACTGTTTCCTTCAGTTTTTCCCTTGATTCAGTCTATTGTTGTACCTTCTATTTTCTGCTTCAGGTTCCTTATTTATTAAGTGCTGAGCTCTCATCACCAGCCCACCTTATCAGTACAGGAGGAAAAATTCTTTAGACTTATTGTCAATGAGCACAAATAGCCCACTAAACCCTAACATAATCCTTTTAATTTGGGGCTGGTGATATTAGTGAATTAGTTTTTACCTCCGAGTATTTTGCAGATTCTCCTTTTCTACCCCTCAGTCTATGGCCAGGTACTTAGACCATTCCAGGGAGATGGCACACCTTTTGTTTTCTGGGAATGAAGATCCCGTGATCTATCTTCACAATCCTCCTTTTCTTGTTCTGCATGTCCCAGGTACACCTATTCCCGGTCTCCAACTCAGTTTTCTTCCTTCTTTAATTTAGAGAAAAACGAGGACAGCTGGTGGCGAGGTAAAGTGAGGACAGGTGTGCAACGGGGACCCTTTACCGTTCAGGGGGCGGCTCTCCTCGTCCCGGGTTATCCCTGAAGAACCCCTGGGGCTGCAGGAAGGAGGCTTTACTGACAGGATTGGAAACTAATCAACCAGACAGTTCATGAGATAATCTGGCTGAATTTTCCCATGCCAAACCACGTTGCAAAACGCCTCCTTGGGTCTAGAAGCACAGGCAGCATGTAATCTTGCCCCTCCGCTTCACTAACCTAAGCGTGTCCCCGACCCAACCCCACCGCGGGACTGCACTCCTCTTTCTACGCCGGGCTCCCAGCGCTGGTGCGCCCCGGGCGCCGTGGGGAGAGCAAGGGCTCAGACTCGCGCTGCGAAGGGCCAGGTGACCCGGGAGGAGTGGAGGGGGAGGCGGAGGCGGCAGCAGGCAAGGGGCGGGCACGTCCAGACGGAGCTGAGCCGCGATGGAATTAGCCCCGCGGCGGTATAAGCCTATCCAGAAGCTAACGCGGCCGCGGGGCAGTGGGATTTTGCCTCCCATGAGTTCTCGCCATGGCTACCCAGGGTTTGTGCGGTGAGTTTCCCCAGCCGGGGAACCTGGTCTTGAGCATTCAGCGAGTTCTAGGAGGGAGGGGGCAAAGGAATTTAACTCTTACCCTTCGGAATTGGTTACCACAAGAGAATCTGGACAGGGTGGTGCGAGAAGCTGACCCCTTTTCTCCACGGTAGGGAAGATGAGGGACACCTGAACAGTTCCTGAGACTCATGCCTATCAAGTAGAGGGAAGGGAGGACAAGAGGCAGGGGATTGGTGTGGCCATCTCTCAGGGATTTGTTTCCCGTTCCTACCTCAGTAATTTTGCCTGTTTGTTACAGTTCTTGGGACGCTTGCTTAGAGTGTCTGAGGGTAAGAAAACAACTAGCCAGGCTTAATTCAGTAGCAGATTGGTGAAGATAGAGCACCCCTAGAGTGGTCTCCCAGATCCAGACCTTAGTCAAACCCCACCTTTTGAAAGGGCTTCAATATTAGTCATTTTCCACCAGGTGTGGGAAAGCACAGGAATTGCTTGCCCAGGGATGTTTCTTGGAAGAAAAGTAGATTGAAGTGAATTCCGGGATCGGGATGTTATTTTGTACCTTTGAAATTATACTGAAATAGACAGATGCCTTTGATCAGGGCTGACCTTATCTGGAATGGGATTTTGTTGGGTGTCTTGTTTCTGATAATTCTTGAGAGAGCCATGAAGTAGGGAGATGCTCACTTTTTTTGGCAAGGACAATGAACAGAGGAGGGTAGGTGTCAGTGATAGTCCTGATGCTTTTGTTAGCATATGTGATACTCCTAGGGTCCACATGGACCCTGGCCTGGGGCAGGAGGTACCACAGAACAAGGCCAGATCTCAGCCCAAAGGCAAGTGGCAGGTGTAGTGAGGTTATCAGGCAAGGTGGGAGAGTTCTTCCAGATGATTCTGATACTCTTGGTCCCTCCACCTGTCTGCATTTTGTCCTTGGGACCAGACATTAGAGCCTTGCCTAGCCTTTCTGTCACTGTGCCCCAGCTGCTGATCATCCAGGGTCTGTTTGCTCCTCTCACTGTCTTGCCATACACTATCAGTTTGGGCGCTAAGGCCCTGATGAGGTCCTTTTCCATAATCTCTTTTGCTCAGAGTTGCCTCTTTGTGCCCTGGTGCCACTCTGTTTGCTAACTGAAGAGGTTGTGAGAGGAGATAGGAACTAACCCAGGTTCTGTATTCCTTTCTATGTGTGTCTTCTCTTTGTCTTTCATTGTAGGGTAAGATTAGAGGGCAAGAGGCATTTGGGCCTAGAACACACGGAGAATGGAAATATGACTGCTAGAGATGGGAATCTAGGATGAAATAGAATCAATCTGTATTTTTGATAAGTTGATTAGTCCTCTCTAAGGAGATGATTTTGAATGGAGATTGTATTAAATGAATGAATAAACCATTGGCTATCTGAAGTATGATCTGGCAAAAGAAATATAGATGAAAGATTCCAGGATTCCAAAATGACAGAAAAGTGCATGAGCTGTCCAAGGAATAGTGGGAAGCCAAGTGGCTGAGCAGAGTGACCAAGAGGATGAGTGGTAAGAGTGAGCCAGACCATGCATGATCTTGTAGCTCAGGTCATATGTTCTTGGCATTACAGGGAAAGGGAAGACTATTATTTATCAAGCATCTATAATGTACTAAACTCTGCTAGGTAATATTGAATCACCATAGCTGTGGGAACCAGTATTATGCACAACTCAGAGAAAAGAAACCTGATGTTTAGAGAGGTTAAGAAATGTGTGTGTTTTCATGTGTCAATCACTGAAGTATGAAGCCAGAATTCAAACTTGGATCTGACCCTGAACCTCATATTTCCCCCAGCAATTCACCTTGTTGCTTTTGTTCTATTTATGTGAAGTCATTAGGAGGAAGTACAAAAGCCAGTTATTCAGAATGGGAAATGTGGGTGGAACTGAGGCTCTATGGGGAGATATTAATTTTGTGAGGATGTTAGTTAAATGCTGTGGTCATATTCTAGGTAAGGCTGTGCCTTGACATTATTTCCAACCTGGAATCATCATGGTTGGTTTATTAGTGGGATCAAGTCCAAGCAGGCTTGGGAGCATATTGCTATATCAGAAAACTTAAACTAAAAACAGCTGCTAATTGAGAAAAAAATTATTTGTGAGTTTTCTGACAGGTCAGAAAAAAACTAAGTTGCATGGTTCTCATTTGTCTTATAAGAGGAGGCTAGTTAATCAACATTAAGAAGAATGTAAGACATTGCCCAACATAATGAGCTGTAGGTTTATTAATAGTATTGTTTTTTCAAAAGTATTTATTATATTCTTTCCATTTTTTGAAAAGAGAAATTCCTGTTTTTTTCTTTTCTGGTCTATGTTTTTTTTTTTAATGTTTAAATGTTTTAATATGTTCTGGTCTATGTGGTTTTTTGTTAATATGTTTAGATTCATATCGTAACAAATTAATGAGTTGAACGTCTGATTGGAAAAGAAGTAGTTTATGGTGTGTAGAAAACCATTAAGTAGTCCATTTAGACCAGTGATTGTCAATCTTTTTCATGACACTTCCATCAGAGACTGTTCTTATCCACATTCATCTGTCATCATTTTCCTTCAACCTGAAGAACATCCTTTAGTATTTCTTGAGGTGCGTCTCTGCTGATGACAAATCCTTTCGGCTTATGTCTTCATGTTAACATCTCTTTTGAAGGATATTTTCCTTGGATGTAGATTAATGACTTGCAGGGTTTTTTTTTTTCTTTCAGCTTTCTAGGAATCTCTCAATAGGTCTCCACTGTTTTGATGAGAAGTTAACCTTAACTCTTTTTTAAATTTTATTATTTTATTCATGTTGTGCTCTCTTTCAACTGGCCGCTTTCAAGCTTTTATTTTCAGTTTTGGTTTTCAGAAGTTTGACTATGATGTATTTATGTGTGGCTTTCTTTTTTAATTAACTTAAATTGGCACATTATAATTATAAACAATAGTGGGATACATTGTGACACATTTGTACATGCACATAACTGTTTGGTTAGTTTCATGCCCTAGTACCTCCCCTTAGGTGTGGTTTTCTTTGTATTTTTTTTTTCACTTGAATTAGTTAAACTTCCTGAATCTGAGAGTTACTATGTTTTATCACATTTCAGCCAATAGTCGCTTCAACAATTTTTCTGTCCTATTTTCATTCTCTTCTTTTCCTGGAACTCCAGTCACAGGTTCGTTAGACTGTTTGATATTGTTCCAGTAGGTCCTGAGGCGCAGTGAAATTTTTTTCCAATCTTTAGCTCTCTATTCTCTAGATTAGATAATTTCTGTTGATCTTTGTTTAGCTTCATGGATACTTTTTCTGCCTCTTCCAGTTTGCTGTTAATTCTATCCAATGCATTTTTTGTTAAGTGATTGTAATTTTCAGTTCTAGGAATTCCATTTTTTAAAATAATAGTTTTATTAACATAATTCACCCACCATAAAATTCACCTGTTAAGTGTAATACAATTTAGTGATTTTTAGGATAATCACAGTTGTACACTTATCACCACAATCTAATTTTAGAACATTTTCATCATTCTGAAGGAAAATTCATACTTGCTTGCAGTCACTAACCTTTCTTGTGTCCCCCTAATCCCTGGCAACCACTAATACATTTTCTTTCCAGTGTATTTGCCTATTCCGGACATTTTATGTAAGTGCAACCATACACCATGTGACATTTTGTGTCTGGATCTTTTACTTAGGGAAATGATTTTAAAGTTCAGTCATAATTGTAACATGTGTCAGTACTTCATTCCTTCTTGTGACTGGAAAATATTCCCTTGTAAAGATATACTCTGTTTTGTTTATCCAGTTATCAGTTGATAAAATTTGGTTTTCTACTTTCTGGCTGCTATGAATGATGCTGCTAGGAATTCTTTTGTACATTTCTTTTTGTGTGTGTGCATGTTTTTGTTTCTCTTATTACTCTTCAGTCTATATCTAGAAGAAAAATTGCTGGGTCATATGGTAACTGTATGTTCAGCTTTCTCAGCAGATGTTGGAGTCCTTTCCAAAATGGCTGTACCATTTTGCATTCCTGCTAACAATTGATGAGGGTTCCGATTGCTTCCCAGTTTCAACAGTACTTGTTATTGTTCATCTTTTGGATTACAACCATCCTCATAGGTGTGAGGTTGTATGTTATTTCGATTTTACGTGAATCCAGGAGCAAGAGAAGCCTGTCACTGGAGAAGGAGAAGCTACCATGCCTGGCAACCCAGGAATGTACTTTGGTTCCCTGGCTATAGAAGTGGTGTGCATCTCAATCAGGGGTAGGACCTTCCACTTTCATAGCTTCAGCTTGGCTCCCCAACTTCTGAAACACACATAAGAGCCTTGAACACAGCACCAGCATAAGAATCAGAGGACTAAGAATGAGTTCAACACAATCCAAGTAAATTCAAATGCCAAATGTCACAAAATGTGTTAATTTGTACCTACATGATTTGGTACAGTTTATAATGCCCTGAAGGCAGGTCTACCTGCCATAACAAACAGAAAGGCAAGCAACTTCTTCCAAACTGACAGCACAGATATGTGACATTCTAGGAAGAACCTCAAGAAGCAACTAAATCTGTTGGCCAACTACTGTCCCGCAAACTCACCATTTATGTTTGTCAACTTTCTTTTATTATAACAAAATACCAGTAATAATCAACTTACAAGAAAAAAAGTTTTATTTTTCCCCATGGCATGGAGATTCCCATCCATGATCAGTTGGCCCTGTTGCTTTGGGTCTGTGGTGAAGTAGCACATCATGGCAGGGGTGTGTGAATGGAGCAAAACTGCTCATCTCATGGCAGGAATCAAAAGAAAGGAAAGGAAAGGACTGAGGTGCCATAATCTCTTTCAAGGGCATGCTCCAGTGACCTAAAGACTTCCCACTAAGCCACTTCCCAACAGCAGCATGGGCTGAGGATCAAGCACTGTGGGCGTTTGGGAAACATTTAAGATCCAAACTATTTGTTCACCGTCCATTCATTTATTCATTCATTCAAAAACCATTTAATATAAGCACTTATCACATACCCCATCTTGTCTTGGGTGCTAGAATTTGAAGTTCTCAGAGCCTACTTAGGGAGACAAATATATAAATTTGTAACATTAATATGGTATAATTAAGTGTCACTATGCCACACTAAACTTATCATTTCTGATAGATCTTTATGACATACACTTAGGAAATTCTTATCAAAATCCCAGGTTCTCCTTGTTTTTCCTAAACACACAGCTAGAGTGTATTTCCTATTCTCTTACAATTTGTTATGGCCACAAGATTGAATTCTATATCTAGCAGAATGTGAGCATAGCGATTGTGCCACTTCTAGACCTGGCCCATAGAAACCCTCCATACTTGTACCTCCATGCCCTTTCCCCACTCAGATAACTGGAATGATAACTCTCAGGTCTGCTGTGGAAGCCACAGTTGAAATTGGCAGAGCCTCTATCATCCAGGGTTCCTGGAAAGGTACCTGGAAAAGAGGTATTCCACCAATATCTTGACCAACCCAGGACTATTTAGCAAGAAGCGAACATTGCTATGTCTTGCTCATTATTTATGTCCCAGACCATTTGTTATATCAGCTAGCTGAGCATTATTCTAACTTGTATAGTATCCCTCACTATCAATGTGGATAATAATAAGGAATTCTACTTACAAATACAGTCACTCGGTCCCCTTAAGTATCATCCATGTCAAACATCCTTACTTCAGAGTCTTGCTCAACAGGGCCTTCCCCAAATTTCTCCCAGCCTCACAGACTTGTGACATCCCCTCACTTTTACACACTCCAGGTTGGGAGGGATGCTCAAAGGCAGGTACTGGATATCACTCCACTCTGACCTTCACTAGAGTCTGGCACATAGTAGGTGCTCAATGACTGGATGGATGAAAATTGAAAACGTGAAAAAATGAGCAGAGATTTTCTGGCAAAGTCCTCTCTCCTGTGCTTTATGGTATTCAATTCTAGAACTATGATTATGTTGAGTTTGCATATTCTTGCACAAACACAACATTAAACATTGTTTTTTTTTTTTTTTTTTGTACCACAGGAGTGT